>JAOVYW010029515.1:0-21741 GCA_025775045.1 Hiodon tergisus
GCTTACCCAGGTTCTGTGACTATGCCAGGAGCGAGCTATCACATTATGTGTGTGTGCGTGCATCTCTGTGACCTCAAGGGCACAGGACAAGGTTGACTCACGTTCTGGTCCAGGGTCTCAGGGATAAGATAAGATTTTATTCAAGCTCATAATAACTGAAGCCTTGCACAATTTTGAACCCGTCTTATTTTCCCCATCTCTGAATATATATTGATTTTTGGTCTTTTGGGCCAATGCTTAGTGCTGGAATCTAGCTAATTGTGATACTGTGGGTAATACATTTACACAGAGTTCCTGACCTTCAAAGGGACTAAAGGCACAGTTCTTTTAATCTGCAATCCCTTATCTGACCCTACACCTCTCCAGGACCTTTTTACACAGCTGCCTCTGGTCAATTCGTAGACCCGCCTTTCCGGGCCGCACCTCCCAGATGTGATCATCGTTTGCCCTCCCACCTCCTCAGTGGTGGGATGACTTGCTGGTGACCATTGAGTCATTAAGTACATTCCAGTGCAGACCTAAAAGACACTTTTAAAAGTTCTCAGGTGAAGGTACATTGGCCGAAAGCTCAGCTACTATAAGGTTTTCGAATCTGAGGGAAAGTTTTGCATTCACCTCCTGCACCTTCGGCTTATCGGTCTCAGGTGTGTGGCAGATTCAGAATCAGCCGTTCTGCAGGCATGCCAGGAAACCTAGTGGCCACCCCATGTAACTATTGTAGTTATAAGTCACTG
This sequence comes from Hiodon tergisus, assembly GCA_025775045.1. Taxonomy (NCBI): domain Eukaryota; kingdom Metazoa; phylum Chordata; class Actinopteri; order Hiodontiformes; family Hiodontidae; genus Hiodon; species Hiodon tergisus. The sequence continues at coordinate 735 of JAOVYW010029515.1, forward strand.
TAATTCCAGCTGGCAGAGTCGGTGTTGTTCCTAGCAAAACGAGGTTGTGTCCAGTGTGATTTTCCCGCTCTAAAATGACTTTGAAACATAGTAATTCTTACCATGAGTCTCTGTAAAAAAAAAAAAAAAACATAGACCCGACAGAAACATTTGTCTTGCTTCTATAAAGCGCTGATGTCACATGGAATAGTTGGTGCCAGCCAGGGGAGCGGTGTGCTTTTTAGACCACAAATCACGTGAACGTACTGACGAAACCCAGTGCGCTTGCTCATGATGAGAGTTAAAATCGAGTTAAAATGTTCCAAGATGGCGACGAGGAAGTACGCATTTTAGAGGTGGATTAGGGATTCAAGTAATGCCATTGAAAGCAATAGGAAGGGATCACACTTGTAGGTTTCCATGCCTATTTACAGTCTTTTGGTGTATGTATTTTTAGTATGGCTGGTGAGTTATGTTAAAATGAAAGCCTCAGTACATACATTAAAAATGTTTGTTTAATCCTTTTTGATTACATTCTATTTTAGATCAATTTATGCTTTCAATGTTTGGGCTAATTGTGTATGCATTTTATCAGTTATAGAATTAGAAGCACTTTCCTCTTTATAGTGCTATGTGAAACCCCTTCAGTTCGAGCTGAGAAACATTTCTTTTTATGAGGAAAATTAATTAATTAAATGTACCCAGAAGAATGATTGTAGCAAGAGAACCCCTACCTGGGAATTTTGCAGTTCAGTGTACTCCTACTCCTGTCATTAAAGCATATGGATAGTAATTTACCCCTCAAAAAATCACACAAAAATATATTTTCAATTCTACATTGATCTACAAGTGTTGATATGCATAGGCACAAAAGTGGGATTAACTTTGTTGTGCATGAAACCATCTACATTTTTAAAAGCCATTTTAGACTTTCTCATATTTTATCCTGTTCAACCTCAAAAACAGATTATCTCAGTAGGTTGCATGCAATATAAACATAAATATAAATGTGGAAATGGATATTGCTGTTCTCAATTTAAGATAATAACATCAAATGAACCTTTAGAATGTTTGAGTAAGATTTGTATATTTAACCTGGCTTTGCTGACATTTGTAAAACACCATAGTTACAACAAAGGAAGGAGCAGACATGGGACTCGAGCCTCTTATCTGGACCCTGTGCGCTGCAGAGGAATTTTAAATGTCAGCCGCTGCTGGCGATGTCATTGCGGATAGGCCCCTCTCCGGAGCCAGGGCGGTGGAGTGATCACGCTGTTAGGGCGAGATGGGCCGTTTGGCAGGGTTTCCGGGCGAGGACCTGTTACGGAGAAAAGACTTGGCTGGGCAGGGCACTCGGTGCACTTTGTTGGTGATTCATAGAAGCTGGCACTACATCCTTTCCACGAGTGTTTGTTTTACAAGAAGCCAGATGTGTTTTGGGTGGTAGGGGATGTAGTCCTTCACTTTAGGGAGGCGGGCAGTGGAGTTGAGAACGAGACTGACAAGCGAGTCCTACAATATTTTGCACTCCCTTCTTTTATGACCAAAAGTCTCCCAAAGATGTAGATGTGCAATTTAAGCTGTTGAGAGGTGGTGTTTACAAAGCTGTGACTGCAATATTTTGCAGTCGTTAAGGGAGATTAGATTTCTTTTAGTTGTGGTTTTATCAGAAACAGTTGCTTGCCAGGCAGACAAGAAAGGATTCATTGTTTGAAGAACCCCCCCCCCCCAAAACCTTAACCCTCCCAATACCTTCAGCAGCTTAGGAAGATGAGTAATATCATTCTTGTTTGTCTCAGGCGGGAGTGGAGAATGACGGTGTTAAGCTATGTCCGGGTAACCCCTTATCAGGTGGTGGGACAGTTAGCGGAAAAATACAGACAGACATGGCCTTGAGTCATGCAGGATTAGATAGACTGGATAGTTTTTTCCAGGACTCCCATATATTGTTTTTCCTGTCGACCATTCACTTCGTATCACAAGCAATAGGGCTGCCAGAATGCTCCTGTTCCTTTTATTAGAAGAAAGGGAAAAAAAGCACAAAATATAGTAATAGTTCCTCTTGAGGGGTAGGTGAACAGGGTGTCTCTGAAATGTAGGGAAGTTTTCTGTAGTGCCTGTGTTATTTGAAATCCTGAATGCATGTCCTTGTGGAAAGGGGGCGTGGTCCTTCCCAGAATTGCTCATTCCAACAATGTGCTGAAATGCCCTGAAAATGTAAGGGGCGGAGTCCATCGGCTCTTTCTACTCCAGCAGAGTGGCAAAGACGTGAGCATTCCATCACCAGCTTTTAAAACAACCTTAATTATAACTGCAGCCTATTGATTAGATGACTTCACAATTTGTCTATCTTCCCAGTTGACGGGGTTAGGAACAATACCACTATAAAAAGAGATGTCAGGCATGTCTCCCCAAACCTGGGTCCACACCACATTCATTCTTGTAATTTATGCATTTAATTTGAATAAAAGCTGAAGCGGGGGCCGCGTTAACTGGCACAGAATTCAGAGCAGTACACTGCAACTAACAATATTGTTGATTCCTTGTGCTGAATGTGGAGGAGTCACAAGACAGCTTTTCCATATCTCTCCCACTTGTGTCTTGCCATTAGTTATTTAGCATGTCCCTCAGCTTTAAATGCTCAGGTGGACTGAGGATAATATACACAACTCAATATGGCTATAAACAAAAAGGAAAAAGCAAAATGTGTTGGGAATAGCTTCCTGCGTCAAATGCATTTGGTTTTTTGGATCACAAAGAGTCCTTCATACTTCATTCATCTCATTGATCAATCAGTCTGAAATTCAATTCATGAATTCCCTGTGTTAAGAATTTTAGATTTCTGTCTGGGAATTTGAAATCCAGTGATTAGGTCCAAATAAATCAGGTGAAAGATGCGACTTCAAAGCACATGGTGCGTTTGTAAGGACGGCCCCGTTGTTGTTGCGTGTAAGGAATTTTACACTTTACACAAATACTAAGGTGTCCTGTAAAATTATGAAATGATTAATCTTTATCACCTCATCTGCCTCTGTAGCTACCATTATAAAAAAGGTAAATGCACCAATAAAAAGTTTACTACACACTATATAACCTATGATTAAGGACTTAAAATGTAAACCCCCCCCAACATTCTGCCTACTGCAGGAAAGATTACAGAGGAAATCCTTAACATGACTGATAAGGAGGCGCAAGACTCTGATGGTCAAAGGTTAACACACTTTTTTTTAACGACGATTGTTATATATATATATATATATATATATTTTTTTTTTAAACAATATTTCTTAAAATTGTGCCATTTGTGCTTTAACCCCATGCCATTGGTTAACTAAAGATATCATGTTATCATAGTCTAGGCTAGATCCAAGAAAGACTTCAAGACTTTATCTCAAATAAACTGACAAAATGAATCGGTTTTGAGATTCTTCGTTCTACTGGTTATAAAGGAATATCGTATTTCAACTGACAATAGCCTCTAGGATGTGTCCAAGAAACAAAAATCCTTTAAATTTCAAATATAAAATGAGTGTTTAACATTTTGTGTAAAATGATGGAATTGTGATTTCAGACTGCTGAGAAATGTTTAAATACAAGCTTATATTGCTGTTATATTTCACAATGCCATCTGTAATGAAAACCAGTGCAGAGTTGTCTGTGGATCCAACATCTACAATGGCATTAGCAATACTAGCACATGTTAGCGCTCTGGTGTGGAGGATGGATTACTATAGGATAAAACCGCTGTGCTAATACTGCATCTTATAGCAAGCTCCCAAGTCACAAAGGTCAACGAACCAGCATAAAGTTCAGCACTGGAAGTGCACGCAGGTAAACAAATGAAAAACAGTATACTGCATGTGTGGTAATATTTCGCAATAGTAACCAATAAATGACAACACAGCACTTATGTTATTGTGTTATTCAGCGCAGATTAACATGAAGATCAAAGAGCCCAGGTTCCAGTCCACCGTTCGGCTCACCATGGTTTAATCTCACTTGATGCCCTTTGTTGTATTCTGCTAAAATTCACATCTGGTGAACATGCAGGTATTGTGTTATGTCTCAGTGTGTCGTCTATTATTGTTTTATGATAAACTGCAAATTAATACCCCTACATTTATATTCACCCCACTACTAAATTGTTTATGTAAATAGAAAATTGCCATTTTATTTAGCAGTGAAAGAGAAGTCTCTATTAACTGACATCAGATTCACTCAGTAGTGATTATGTGCATATGTGCTGATTCCTGTATGTTCCCCTCCAATCATCTATGCCGGTGATGCTCAATTACATGTAAGGGTGGACCATTTGTATCAAGCCATGGGTCGATGCCGGCCAACAGCGAGTATATTACTCACAATTTGGCTGTAATGACAAAATAAAACTCTCCATACATTTGGGGTAGAAGGGACTCAAGTCGTAGCGTTCCTGCCTCTTTTTTTCATGAACTCTGCGCTAACTTCTTCTTATCATGGTTGGATTACCATATGGGCAAATGGGTCACGTACCCAGGGGCCTCAGACCACTAGGGAGACCTTGACCACACTGTTGTAATTTGTACATATGTACGTACATACGTTTTTTTGATGATGATGATGAGAAAAAGCTCACCGGTGTTCACATACTCTCCGTTTAAGCACTCACTATTATTCAGTAATAATATTGTAAATATGATCTACCTGAAAACATACCCGTTATCATTTCTGGAAGGGTAAGTGTAGGTGGGTTTAAGGTGTAGTCAGACTTTTTTTAAGAAAAAAAGAAATAAAAAAAAGAAGGCGAAGACAGAGAAAATACAATGCAGTTTCATAGCTTGAGTCTCCAGTGTGATAAAGTGCATGTCGCAGGAAAACATACGGGTCAGAAAGAACACGGTCTGGGATCCGACTCTGGGATCCACGGGCCACCGTTTGAACATCTCTGCTTTTTGGGCTGCATTAATTCTGATGGGACAAAGTTAACATAGTCTGACATGTGGGGCCTTTTTGTTTATAACGGCCAGGAGGTTGTAATCGCTTGCTGTTTAGAAAGGTTTTTAATGGATCTGGTCTTCACTTTGTGACACATTATTGCTAAATCCGGCAGGTTGGTGGATGTGCACTTGTGTTGTGTATGTGTGTGTAAAGCGCTCCAGTTGATGGAATTTTTTTTTTCAGTAAATGTTATTATCTGCTTTTAGGCAATTTTCAGACTATATAATCTGCTGAAAGGGAATCAATTCCTGTGTGCTTGACAGGAAACCAATGTTTTTCTTTCTGCTCTCTGTATTGTCATAGAACCTGCATTTTACCCCTCAGGAAATGACTTCCGTATTTAAAACAATGTAAAATAATTTGGTGTTTTTTGTACAATGAGTCGCACTTCATCCTACCAGAACCTATAAAGAACATGATGCAAAGGAAGTCATATTTTATAGCGGTTTCCTGTTTCCTCCGCCAATATATGAACTCTATTGTGACTGCTGTGATTTATTGGTGTGATTGTGTGATGACTAAAAAGAATGGTGTTACAATGAGTTCACATGGGAGAATATCTTCCTATCAGATATTAAAAGTTCCACCATAATTCATTTTCAGTTACATGACTTGCCGCTTGTAAACACAACTACCTGCACGTTGACTAGCATTATTTTTGGCCCTTGCTTCAACTGACAAACAGGATCCAGGAGTTGCAATCGTCAGTGTCTTTTCCTACACCTGTTGAAGATATTTTATGGGGACATTTTCTCTAAGGAAAGCTAGTTATTTCTAGCATGTTAAGTTAATTTCTTAAAACATTTTTTTTTTTGTAATTAATTATCTAATTCCCAGGAATCAGCTTTAAAAGGTGGAAATGGAATATGAAATAAGATAATCCAGTGTCCTTGAATATTATGTATCCTGGAACTGGGTTTGGGATATGTTTAAAAATGGAAAAAAAAATCTAATGAAATCGGTGAGAAGCAAAGGTGTATAAACTTTCCACCCAGACCTGGAGGACATACTTCTAATGCCTTTTTTATTCATCATTTCATTGGCTAACTTCGGCCAATCGAAATGAAAAGGGACCTTCAAATTTACCAACAGCCAAATGACTTACTTCGTCTAAGTATTTAGCATAAAGTATTTAACATTTAGCCACAGAACAAAAAAATAAGCTAGATGTATAGTTTGATATATAGCTTGATTGTTTCATAAGGCCTGTATAGATTGACACATTTTCATATGGTTTGAATGGTTGGTGGTTAGGGGATCATATAATAATGAATAATTTATTAGGATAAAATATTCAAGGAGAATCTATCTGGTACAATGTATGAATATTCCAAACAATGTCCCATTTTGACTGTATTCTTTGGTGCTAACACTCCCTCTTAAATATCTGTTGAGATTTGAATAAACCAATAAAAGAGGCTTTTGTTACTATGCTAAAGTTAGCCATGGTGCTAGAATATTTCTATTAGGCATTTCATAAATTGGTATTATGTCAGTATTATATAGTCATTTCATTGAGTTAGCTACAGCTACACAGACCATGTACATGTGTTAACCGAAGGGCTCGTTTTGAAAATATATTTTTACAATGTTTGAATAAATTTACTTACTAATCACACATTTAAATGCATATCACATACTCGCACAGGTCGTAGTTTTAACTTTTAATTGAGTGCTCAAATAGCAACGGATTGTTGCTACATTAGTGCTATGAGATTACTTTTAGGAATATATGTGTATATATATGTGTGTGTGTGTGTGTGTGTGTGTGTGTATATATATAATATATATATATATATATATAGATGGGTTGTGGTACTTATAGTGGCCCAGTCATGTTTTGCATTTCCTACCATCCTACCGAAAAAGTTACGGAGAAAGAGAAAGCATTAAAATATAGATGCAGTGCAGTGGCGTTGAAGGCACTAAAAAGTTAATTTATGGCCCGTATCTTAATGAATGCCAGGTTTGGGCTTGAATCCCTAATGAAAGCATGCACCTGCAGTTGCATACAAATGAATGTAAATGACAGCTTGCATTTGTTTCCCAAACCATTCAGACCTCCTGTGTGATCTGACCACTAACCAGCCATCAAAGGCATCAACGTTGTTTCATTTGGACAAATACACTCTGACAAAATATTTAAATTAACCTTACATTAATCTAATCTAAAATTGACTATCGAATGTATTCGGAATCTATCCCTGAGTTAATATCTTATGAAAAACACATCATTCAGTTTCACAAAACGGCATCACGATGATTTCACAAAGACTAATGATGTAATGTCTAGTTGTTCAAAAGGTTTTTGGAAGTTTAAAGTTGACATGATGCTTTCTGCGGTATCATTTTACTATCTGTATGGAAGTAGATTGTTTTCATTGACAACCGTAAAAAAAGTAAGTTGACACAGCTTCATTAAGGGTTTGTAATTAACCCTTAATGACGGGTAATGCTGTCTACTCTCTTTCTAGTTACTATCACTGTCCCTGCTCTGGGCACATGGCTGAACTTAGTCAATAATTGGCTTATTGTTTAAGTAAGCAAACAATCGTGAGTTGTCAGAGAGGACAAGGCTGATTTGCTATGAGGAGTCTATAAGAATTACGGAGCAAGATCTCCTTTTGGAATTGTGCAAGTGTGGACACATGGTGATTTCGTAGTGATACATAGTGTCTCTAGGAATTCCTCTACTATAAGGCCATTCTGCCACATCTTAATGAAAACTGTTGGAGAACATACCCTTATGGCTTCATTCAAGGCTCTGCATATCGCACGGACAATCCATTGCTGTTCAGACATTGACAGATACAGAATAATTTGGCGGCACATATCGTAATGAAGGTAGCTTTGAGTGGGGCCTTGGATGGAGGAAAAACATAACTTTTCATCGTTATATCTCAAACAAATAGAAAAACCTACCAGAATTTATCTTTCGGATGGTACTGTATACACAAGTGCAAGCAGTGAGTGCGTGCAGTTCCCAGCAACATAGCAGTTCTGACAGTAACAATAAACATCTGAATAATTACAATAAATACTTGATTTTTACACACAATTTCACATAAAAACATATACAGTTTAAAGTATGCAATATACACAAAATACGCAAAATAAGATAATATTGCAAAGTGCAGTGCTGATATGTATGTCGATATATATATGTCGCAATCAAGAGTTTAGAAGTCTGATCACTTGGGGGGGGGGATCACCTCCTTGCGTAAGAAGTTAAGTAATCCAGGTTCCGTTTCCTGCTGTTCTCAGCCTTGTTCACCTGAGTATTTGTTTATGACTGGAAGCTGAGAAACTTGCAAATAAGGCTGTGCTGATAGACAAGACAAGGTTTTCCATCGTCTAAGCATTTGGAGGTCTGCGCACTTGAGGTAATGATTTTTTGTGTGTGTCTCTAACAGTATAGAAACACGATCAATTGTCTGTTTGTCTGACTTATTATTATTATTATTAATATTAGTATTATTATTACTTTATTATTATTATAAACAAATTTCTTGGTATGGGTTTAATTTATTTAATTCACATTGGATGTACAATAAAGAATATTCCGGAAAGATTTTTCATTTGGAAGTGTAATAAAAAAGGTAATTGATATTGTACTGCTTTTATCATCAGTATTGCTTAGCCCGTGTCCTTTTCCAATCTCTCCCTTGGTTTCTGTAAACGTTGTTTCAGTGTAGCATCTCTCTCTGTGTGCTTCTGCTTGAGGCAAAATAGATTTCCCTAATCGATAGGGCAGTGCAGGAGAAAGGGAAGAGATTGCATTATTCTGTAGACTCTGCGTATTCAGTCACATTGATATTTTATGGGGCGGGGGGTTCGGTATTGTCAAGCAACGGTACATTTCTGCGTTTAATCTTGTGCTCGGCGACGTGGAGGACTAGGACTGACTCTCAGCTCCTCCAGCACTGTGCCGCGATGTGCCGGCGAAAACGATCTCTCATGTACACCTTTATTACCTTTGGGGTTGTCAAGCCTCCGTTGATGTAAGGCCCAGTGGTGCAAAACGGTTTCAGTGGTGACACCTTTTTGTCTCACCTTGAACTTAATTGTCTGCCAAAAGAAGCCAGAGCTCTTAAATGCTGACTGGAGATTTTCTCATCTGTCAAGTGTATGTGTTCATATTCCCCCGTCTTTGGGATGACACTCTCACTTTCGTTTGAAAACAGAGGTTGTGTAAGTGTCTGTCATTGTCGTTTGGGCAGCAATTAAAAAACCCTGTTCTGGGAGATATTGCCAACAATCTTCTGTCACCGTAATTTCATCTGCTTTGTCTCCCTGGTGTGATGGCTTAATTATTAGCAGGCAAATGGCACTGTCTCAGCAGTGATATTTCAAAATCTTTGTAAATCCCCCTGTGATCGTGTCAATGTATGTTTCGCCGTCTTAAGCCATGTGTTCTGCAAAAATAAAAGTCTGACCGGAGAACTGTGCACCACCGACAGGGGAAATTAACATATTAACTTGAGTAATGGCAGGAAACGAAATCAAAGCATCCAGTAACTTCTCCCTCTGACATTACAAGAAAAGGGGAGGTACCAGTGTCCTGTCATTACCTCCAGGTTCCGCCGTGCAGAGGACGGTCGTCATCATTCGCTTTGTGGGCTTCTGCACATAATCAGTAATTACGTCAGAAGCTGCCCGGGGAGCTTCACTTCAGCTTGTTCAGGCAAATAATAACCAACGGATAACAGCTCCCGACATAAGAAAGCCTGTGGGGTAAGGCACAGATAGCTGGGAAACCGGAAAATGGCTCTTTTTAATCTACTCACAACGAGATATTAGCTTTGTTCAAGGCCCAGAACAGTCTGTTATGTGGGGTCCCTTTGTGGCCTAAAAGGCAGGCAGGTTCCAGCCATTTTTTCAACCACATGGATATGTTTTGCTATTAGAATTTTTATGGATTTTCTATCTGGGGAGGAAGCAGTTCCGGGGAAAGTAAAGAATATGAATCTGAATTTAGGAATAGCATCGTGAACTGCAAAATTCCAAAACACAGAAAAAAGTCACCTTGCTGCAATGTCAGACTATGTTTTTACAGTGCTAATTTAGATTCTGCCATTTCTCTATTTTGCAGAGAGAGAGAGAGAGAAAGAGAGAGAGAGAGAGAGAAATCTAATGGAAAAAACAGATTTTATGGAGTAATCTCATAACTTATGCTGACTTTTTATAGCAAAGGGAAATTTATGAACACAGGTGTCAGATGAAAGATTTATTATTTCCATGAATATCAGACCGGTTTAATATAGCTGTAATGGCTCACCCATATTAACATATTAGGCCACTTTGAGACAAAGTAATGCATAAAGGCACTGCGATAGAAGTGGGGGTGGACTCTCCCAAGATAACTGTTTAGACTGGAGGAATACCTTGAAATGCCCTGAGCCCAGAGTTTTATCCCAATATTTCAGAAAGTCACCAATTAAGATGAAACGATTAGGATATTTTGAATGATAACAAAGTGCATTCCCCAAGTGAACATTGGTACTGCTGCGTGTTCCTCTGTGGAAAGGTCTCAACGTGTCATGGCTAATAAAAGAGATACTTGGGAAAGACTCTTTCGCCGATTACATCGCGGGCCCCCCCATTGGCCGGGCTCTGTCACAGCCTGCCATTGTGTGAGCAGTTGTACGTTTAGCAGCAATTTAATAATGTGAGGAGCTGAGATGGCTTGGGGACCTGTTGTGTTATTCAGCTCACACATTAGTCACGGGATGTTGTGACTTCAAATTCTGTTTACAAGAAGCAGTGACTAGGACCAATTTCGAAGTACGACAAAGCCAGCATCCACTGAAAAAAAATACTTATGCAGGCAATGACAACCTGGTGAGGGTTACTGCTCTTTATCTAACCTACAAATGCAAACTCCGAATTGTTTATGTTTTTATAGTGATGAGTTTTGAATTGTTGGTTATAGTAACATACCCTGCTGTTTTAAGTTGTTTTTTACGTATTCTATCCTTAGTTCTCAGTATAGTTTCTTTGAACTGACTGTTGGACTCTGAACTGCCACAGAATTGACTTATTGTTACTTCTCTAGTTTCTACTACATTGAATTGGTGAATGACAGTTAAAGACAATAAATTGTAATTCTGAGCAGGAATATTGATCTTGTTCAGGATATTTTACAATTTCACAATTTTGAATTACCTTTATTATTTCTATTATTACAATACAGAATATAGTTATGTGTCTGTGTTTATTGCTAAGAATTCTGTAATTCAGTGCATAGTTTTATCATGTTATGGCTATTTTAGTAGCATGGTTTTCATATTTCAAATACCGATATAGCATTCTATATTTGAAGTGCACAACCTGACAGGAAAAAAAGGTTGTATCACCTAAAGGTAATCTACGGTTGTATTTAAATTTTATTATAAAGGAGAAACAAATGAATAAGTACAATTGTAAATGTTTACTAACTTTACCTTTTGTTAGGCCTTTGTAGCTTAAATGGGCCTACCGTATGTTATTTCATTTGTGCTAGCTACACAGGTGAGACGGTTTTCAGGCTTCAGAAATTGGTGGGCACGTTCATGATATGTTAACTCTACAGACAGACAAGCTTGGTGTACTGTGATACATCAAATACTTCAAACTAAAATCCAGCTTTGGTTCTCTTTATGATTGCCATCTGTTCTCTCCTCCCATTATATTTTAATCAGTCAATAAATCCACACGTGCTTATTCATGTGCAGTCTGTCAGTTTGAAGTGCGTTTCCATTTAACCTTATGCTAAGAATAGTTACTGGGGTTAAAAGTGTTTTCATAGATATTTTTTCGATCAACGAGTTACATGGTTTTGGGTTGTAAAGATGGCAGTGTCAAAACTTTGGTGGGCATTTTGGAATTTGAGTTGTCAGCTTCATAGTTACAAAAAAAAAGATTTCACTGTTATATTACATTTATATTATATATTATAAATATATTATATTTAGAAATTTACCATCCAAGATCCTACCAATCCTACCAAGAAAGAGTTCCTGATAAAATGAAATAATTATTTTTTTTTATCCAGTGATATATCCAGCCATTTCCCTCCAAACTCTTTTTTTTTTGCTCCTCAACACTGTCTTGTTCCTCTGGCTGGGAGGAGTGTGGGTTTCAGCGTCCCTCTTACTTTGTCACATTAGTGGCCTTTCTGTGAGTGACCGCTTCAGTAATATCATTTGGTTACAGTAACCTACCTTTTAAAAATGACAATATGAGAGAACACCCTCTGTCACTGCAGACCTCACCATATGTTGTATTCATGGTTTTCTTATACCGACATACTTTCCGAGCAGTTGCGGTATGTTTGAGCCGTTGATTTTGATTTGAAGAGTGCCCTACAATATGCAAAGTTTTATGAGGAGTGTGCTATCAGAAGTTGTTTGTGGTGAAATTTGTGCAGTAATAATAATTGTCAGTTTGCTTCGTACCTAGCTCAAGCTAAATATTGAATTACCCTACCTGTTAAAAGTGGCATTGTGGTTTCAAATTAGCAAGAAAAAATTAAGACAAAGGTGCAGTACCCATCACATTAAATATCGAGTGTTTCAAAGTGCACTAATATCATCAGGTGGTATATCAAGGAGGTGTGGTGAGGTCCACGTTGCTGCATTTCAAGGTCACATACGATTCACATTAGACAGATTGATACCCTAACCACACTGTCAGGTTCTCATCAAAGAAAAGAGTAACCATCCCGGCTTCTGTCATCACCTACTCCATCTCTTTATGGCCTGTATATAATGAAGTCGTATATTTTTGGCAATTCCTTTTCTTTAGATCCATTGATGCACCATGCCTGTCCAGTAATAAAATCTCATCTTTTACCCATGCAGAACCTATGCACCTCCACCGAAACAGGGACTTTTGTGTCGACAGTATTCCTTAATACAATACATTGATTCATTTTCGTTGGTGGTACTAATTGATACAATTTATAGTTCTACTTATTCAGTTAACAAAGACTACATTTCAGGGACATAAATGTGCAGTAGGTATGACGTTTAGAAAGTGAGGGGTTTTTTTATAAATCAATTTGTATTTTTTAGTTTATTTAATTTTAATTAAAAAGCTGTTCAGTATTTACTTTGGTATTTGCTATGCTTAAGGCCATATAAAAACCAATATGTTTATGTTTTCAATTTTTCAAATGACTTCAAGTAATCCTTCTGTCAAACACAGCTGTGTTGTGCTGTATAACTAGAAATAACTAAATATAAACTGGAGACAGATTATAGAATAGATCTAGATTGATCAAACTTGTGTTTGGCTCATCAGAATCAAATTCCTATGCTGTGATATCCTTGAGCAACACACATAGACTAAATGGTTTCAGTGGCTGTCCTGCTGTTTAAACGGGTATGAAAGTGTGAAATTGTAAACAATGTTAGTTATGATAATTATGAAATTAAGATATGTATAACAATGCATAGTTTGAGTGATTAACATGATCGATTAAATGTGACAGAGAATGTACTTCAAGTGTTTTTCTATTATTATCTGGTGTGATATTTCCATTGTCTATAAATCAGCCGGTCTATGCTGTCTATCAATTAGCTGTGTGTTAGCACTGTTTATATTCATTTACTGACTTAACGCAGTGAACATAAAAACAATTCCATGCTCTAATGTGAGAGGCATGTTGAACTAAAAGTGCATTAAAGTGAATTATGACAAAATAATTTAAAAAAAGGTATTAAAACAGTATCACCCTCTGTCTCCCTAAAAATCATGCCAATTTTTGAGCAGTCCGTTAGCAGGGATAAATCAATGCGCTTAATTTTTTTTTGCACTTTTATCAATATACAAATCTACAGTATTTAACAATGTGGTCTTCGAATAACACAACATGAGAAATTGTGCTGCTTTTTAAAAGGCTTTTATTGTCATTAAGTGGTTTTTAATGTTTCTATAGCTTTGTTTACAAATAAAATCCTCTCTAGCCACCAATTTCTTGTCCATTCCTCAGTGGGAATGTCTGCTTAATTGGCCTACGGAATTCATTGTACAGCATACCTACCGCGCTGGTCACGAATCCACTGTCAATAACAGTCAATAATCTAGCCAATCATACAAGCAGTTGTAGTTGGCGCTGGGGAGGGGGTTGCTTTTTGTTTAGCGGATGCGACTGAGAAGAATCTTAGGCCGAGAGAACGTGAATGTGAAAGTCAGGATCAGGAGTATTAATTGTGCTGGCAGTGAAAGGATGAAATTGAGCTGGGATGAAGTGCTTTTGTGCATCGATTTCTCTGCCTCGCTCACTCTGTTTGGCTCAGCAGAGGTGGGACGACAATTGGAACTTCTGCCTTTGTAAACAGAGACAGAAAGGAGACACAGTTCCAAGTTCAGTGAGAAGCTAATTGGCGAGTGGGAGAGGAAACTCATATTATTATGTATATTATAGTTGTTATCATTGTTGTAATATATTGTGGTAATACAAGCGTTGCGTGCCTTCTTTATTAATTTGTTATTAATGAAAACGTGGAAGTCCATTCGTAAGACGTGTTGATCCGTCGAGATTGTCATATTGTCTAGAGTTCCTTTCGTTGACTGCCTCCCCCACAAGTTGTCTTTCCATGAGGCACGCGTTCTTACTGGCAAATGCAATCATTTCTCTAGCAGAAATACACACAGACAGCCATCTGTTTCTCCATGTTTGTGGCTGCATCATAACAGTTTGTCACCTTGTGTCTTTTACAAATTTGTCTGGATGGAGAACAAGCCAAATAATCCAATGAGAAATTCTAATTTCCTCACAATTATTATAATCTCATCACCCTCCAACATTCCTCCTTATTAGCACGCAATTTAAGAAGGAGAGTGTCCACTCTTTCCTCTTAAAAACCGCTGAAATTACTCTTGGCGGGATTTTCTAAAACTTCTGTTCATGGATGTGACACACCACTTCCAGAGGTTATCTAAGATACCGGGACTTGTTTGTTTCTTTATTTTGTTAAATAGCCCCATTAAGATTCAGTTGAAATTGAGAAGAGGCCATGCAGTGTGTTGAGGGATTCCTAAACTAATGCTTCAGTGGTACCTCCTTTATCAGTCAATGTGATGGAACGCTACACAATGAATTCTTTGTAATGAATCAGTACTTTGAGGATTGGCTGCACCTAGAAAGCCTCTTTATCTAGCAAATAAATTGAAATTATTCCAGCTGTGTATTTTAGATCAATCGTCTTGCCTTAAGATTAACTTTTGAGCAATATATCTTTTCTTTTTTTTTGCCACTGGTAATAGTTTGTTGTACAAAAATAGGTATGTAGCTTACTGCAGGAATTTTTTTCTTCTTCATGAACCACTTTACAAAGTGTACCACTATACGTTATCTCAACCTCTGCTATACTTAATTTTTTTTCCCCGAAGGAACGTTCTTACATCCAAATGGGTCTCATCTAGTTCAGTTTTTCTCCCGTTTCTTAACCAAGCTTTTTATATTGCAGGACATGATTTAAATCCTGATTTGTAACCCGAATGACCTTCAGGCTTAAGATGGTCAGATAACAGCTCTGTCTTCATGATTCGTCAGTTAGATTTGATTGATTAATTACACCTTATATACTGGAAATCTTTTGTAATTTCTGATCAGATCTTTGTAATGCATTTCTGTTTTTTTATATGTTTAAAATGCACTGTTATCCATCCTTTAAATCTCTCACCAATAGATATTTATTAATTTCCAACTGAATATTACCGGGACTAAATGTTTTAAATTCTACTAAAGTAAATTCCTCTACGTAGATGACCTGATGGGGACACTGCCTTATCTTGCGGGCCCTGAGGAGAATTTAACACATTACTTCGTCACAATGTCTCTACTCAGCCGCCCACTGCCATCTTATCAAATCATTCACCAGGACAGAAGAACCCAGCCAGGGCATTCACTGAAGTTCGATGCGTATCACACACCGTATTCAGTATTCAGGCTGTGTATTTAATGCAGGGCAGATGTAACTCTCATGCCAATCTCCTGCGCATTTGGGTCAACTCCCCTTTTTGGTAGCGTACTTTCTGTTTGAGGAAGCTATGGAATTCTGAACGGTACCGGCTGTTTTGTTTAGTGATGTATGGGTCATTTGGGTTCGGAATTTGAATTGTTAGTAGAATTATGGATTGCAGATTGTTTATGGATCAAGTTCACCATGATTTCCCAAATACTTAGTAGTTTTACCATATCGAAGCACTATTTTCTATATAAATGTATAATATGGGTGGGCTGAATAGCCACTAGTAGCCATTATCTGCCGTGAGCCCAGTGTCTGTGGCATATATTTTGCACTGTGTACAGGTCGATACAGTCAATTAAAGACGACATTTTCCCTGACCTTTTTCCCAGCTATATCTGTATTCATTCACTATTCAACCGCTCATATTTTGTCAGTTTTGCAGCTGATTGCGTTGTGTAACCCACTTTGCAATTTATCCTTTTGTTAAGGAATGACTCCTTAATTTTACACATGGTTAGTCATTACTTGTTTGCACAATATTTTTTCTTTTATTAAAAGCCTTCCCGACAGAGCTGGAAGAAATTAGCTTTGGGGTAATTTGGAAACCCCGCCCATAAAAAAAAAAAAAATCTGCTAAAAACATTGATGTCTGTAAAACAGTCTAGCATTAATCAGCCATAGATGTCTGTGATATAGTGAACTCTCTATATTTGTATAGCACTTATAGGATGACAGTTAAATTGTAGATTCTTCTGATTTTAACTGCTTTTCTGTCCATCTCAGATTCATGTAACGCGTAAGAAAGGCACAAGAAGGACCTGCCTTTAGTTTTATTAGACTGATTCATGTTTGGTCTCGCCTTAAATTCAGTAATGTAAATGTAAATGCCTCTGTCCCAACACTAAAATACTTAAAAAACAATTCAACTTGACACAGATACTCCAGAATGTTATATTAACCCCAGAAACAAATATCATTTACAGTGTTTTCCTTGTGGAGTCTGGAAGTTCTGGCCGTCACATTGTTTTTGTTCCGTTCAATTCCTCCTGCCTCTTTTAAGTGTCCCGACAAGTTTTAGACATATGTGCTGCTAAGCACTGCCTGGAGTGAGGGCGACAGCTTTGTCTATTCGGTGTGTGAAGGGGGCTGCAGGGCTGAAATATACCTGACTTGGACTTAACTTCACTAACTGTGACAATGGTGTGTTGTTGGGTTGCTTCCGACCTGGAGGCTTGTTTAAGCCTACGCATGACGTGCCTGTGGAAGGCGGTGTGAGCTGTGATAGATGGCACACTGCACAGATCTTAACATGATTAAAAAACGTATTAGCCGCATCCATGCCCGGTGGAGTTTTTCAAAGGGGTATGTCCTACACGGGGTGCGTAGGTCAACACTGATTTCAGTGGGAAAAGGCTCTCGTTACCATTGTTATTTACATTCTCATTGCTCTGATCACGTACCCTTCGTTTTAAAACGGTATTTTCCTATTGTGAACGTGTGCGTTCTCGTTCAGGTTTCATTTAGCCTTAATGGCTAGTGTTATACTTCCTGCACGGGTACAATGATTATAATACATTTTTATTAAGTTGATATTTGACAAAAATGTAATTTTGCAGCTCTACATATTTGACTGGACTAAGACTTGTATATCAATTCAGTGAAATAACAATAATTTAACACATTGTTCCATTATGTGAATTTTCATAAACATGAAGTCTGCGTTTGCTTTGATAACAGGTTTGTGGCTTGGAAATTCAAACAATGTTGGAAGTCGGAACTATTTATTTGACGACGGTAATGTCCTGCTTTAGAATAAACACATTGTTCTGTCGTAATACAAAATGGCTGACTGTAACGCACACTTCATGAAGGGGGCTTCCCAGGTCAAATCCCACCGCTGTCTCCCACATCATTTTCTCCTCTATTGACTTTAATGTCGCGCAGCAAGGTTGTTGAGATCACGTATGTATTCCAAATAAAAACAGTGTCATTATCATAATGACATTCTTATTCAAAGATAAACACTCCTTGATGAGCCTTTCAGACCCAGTAGAGGAGAAAATTGCACGGATGAGAGTGCAGTGGGTTGACACACACAAAGGCACAAAGGTGGCCCTTCTGAGGATGCGTTGTCTAATTCAGCACACGGTGTGGTCCGTTTCCTTCCCACGGGCGGCCAATGAGAAGCCTTGCCGTAGCTCTGCGTTTATGGATGTCCAATGCCACCCGATACCCTCAGCGAGCTGAGGGCTTATTGCATTCACTGCAACCCCCACCCCATTCTACCACCGGTGACTGCCAGAAGTGGCTGGCCACTCGACGGATCCCGCCTTTGTTAGAGTCACTGCTCAGCCATCCACACAGACATCGCTCGGGGTTCCTGCATTCACTAATAGGGCCAATTACTGCGGAAGCATGCTAAAACCTCGAGCACTCGCTGATAAAGAGATTGGAGGTGCTAGGACGTGAACTTTTCCACCGTCACTCCTCATTGGCATGCAGACGCGAGCCCAGACTTAAAGCCACAGATTAAAATGCATAATCTCCGTCTCCCATCCCTGTGCCTGGGTTGCCAGCCGCTTCACTCTATTGTTATAAAGTTGCCAGGGTTTGATTTGTCCCTTGGGGATGGTGATACACTCTGAGCAGACTTCCCCCCTCCCATTTTCTCTCTCTCCTCTTGTTTTCCCCCCCCTCCTATCTCACAGCCTGTTTCTTTGAAATGATTATAATACATTTGGAATAGGCTATTATTTTTCCTATTTTTCTCCCCAATTTGGAATGCCAGTCTCGGCTCACCGTCACGACTCCCACCACCACACACGGGGAGGGAAAGGAAGTATGACTAGTCTCCTATAGTCCTAGTCACCTTCGAACCACCAGTCTCTTTTCCATAATTCACCATATAGAGAGGCTCAGCGCTGATTAGAGGAGAGTCCCCCCCATCTCAATGGCCCTGCCAGCCTTCAGTCAGCGACAAGCCGAAAGATGCCCTGCCGATGTAACCCACCCCAGCCCGGGTGGCGCCCTGCCGATGTAACCCACCCCAGCCCGGGTGGCGCCCTGCCGATGTAACCCACCCCAGCCCGGATGGCGCCCTGCCAATTTTGCGAATGAAATTAGTCAGATTTGAACCTGAAAATTCCATCTCATATTGCTTAGTCTGCGCTCGGGTGACTGAGCCACCCGGGAAGCTATCTTGCAGTGTGTTAAATATTATTTCAGTTTAATGTTTGACCACAGTGCAAAGTCTCAAGATGTGTTAAAATGTGAGTCTTTGCCATCATTTGTTTTAAAATATTCTTTGTTACTGCTTTGTAAAACATATCCAGATTGACGTGTTCTGGTTTGGGTGGGTCTCCTTCCCTTTATTTATATGGAATAAAAGTGAGAAATGATACAAGAACAGGAGTTTTTTCAGGCTTTGGGAGCCAATAGCATGTCACTATTGGCTCTGACCTTGGCGCACTGACATTAACAGAGAACTTTTTTGCTTTTCTAACCTTAAATATCCAAAGCAGTCTTGCATGTCTGATGCAGAGCTGGATGGATTCAGTTTTGTACCAAGGGGCATTACGAACGCAGTCCCCCACTTGATGCAAGGCGATGCTGGCGTCGCGTTTTTGAGAAATTAAAATGCATTCCGGTACCATTACTCCGCAGACCCTTTTTGGAAGCCGCGTTATTTTAATATTTGTGTGCAGCGTCCCAAGATAAAATGGAAGCGAAGATTACAACCCACAGCAGGAAGTACTTGTGGCTATTCCCAGCTTCCACAGTGCATAAACAGTGGGATAAGCTTTAATTTGCTCGAAACAACAAATTAATTGATTTTGGTAAACACTGTAATGCGAATGTAAATTGCGGATTGCTGTCTCCTTACATTAGTCAGTTTGCTCTGCTTTACTGCATTTCCATACATCAAGGCCATTGGAAGAGACAACGCGGTGTAATGGATGGGTTGTGCAGCGGTGATGTGTCTTTAATGGCGGCTGGGCAGCTAGCAGGCCGTATTTATGATTCAGTTTAAGTTGTTTTACTTCTCCATTTAAATCAATTCGAGAAATCCTGTCAATTCAATGAAAGAACCGGGAGCCAAATTACGGCAGTAATGTTAATGCATTTTTTATAGAATCTGGTGTGGGGCTGGCTCATTCTGCAGACCCTTTACCTGAGGGTATTTTTTAGTGCTTTTGAGAGAATGGTAAGATTTCACTAAGTAATATTCATAGTCATGGAAACTGTACATATGGTGGGGGGGGGGATCTATCGATAAAATCGGGTCAGCACTTTGGTGAGAATTAGAGAAAAGGGGAAAAAAAACGATTCCTGCCTTTTTTTTACTGATATGCAATATATTTTTTTTCTCGGCTCCCAACACAAAGCCAGCGTCCGTCTGTCACGTTCTCTTGAGAACTGAACTGGGCAGATGTGGTTTTAACGCGAACAGACCGAGCGGGATGGTGTTAAAGGCCAGCTGATAGAAAGGTGTGCAGAGAGAGGTCCCGGTTGTGATTTCAGCAGAGTCCTGTGGCAGTCTTCCACTGTTCCGCCCACTGGCTCTGACAATGGCATTGTCACTTCCTGTCTGTGCTTTCAGCAAAATTTCCACTTGGCTGATAAACTGCCTTTGACAATCTCTAGGGTGAACTAATGCCACTATAAACTGCTTTGTAGATCCTGCCCGCTGACAACAGACCAGCATTACTAGTTCAGCAAATTAAAATCCTCTTCATTGTCAGTGTTTTTTCTTTGTGTTTTTGTTTTAAGGAGACGGGCTGTACCTAGATGCTTTTTTATTTTTGTATTTCATTATTATGCACTTATGTTAGCTGTAGTAAACAAGGAAACTAGTGCAAGGCAGCAAATGCACCCACTTAAAATGAGTGAAAACATTTCCCGGACTCCTCCAGCTTGCCAGTGAACGTGGCTTCCCAGAATGGACTCGACGCCCTAGCTGGAAGTGAATGGCTCGGAGGAAAAAACCAAAGAAAAAGAAGGCCTGGGCAGAATACATTCACTTCTGAAGGCTGCCCCCACCAGCCTGGGCAGAATAAATTCACTTCTGAAGGCTGCCGCCACCAGCCTGGGCA
>JAOVYW010029525.1:3038-24282 GCA_025775045.1 Hiodon tergisus
CTTAGCACAAGAAAGAAGTTAACCATCAGAAACATTTGAAAATTAGCTATATGTGTTTTCTAAGTATGATGATAATGATACCAAGCAGTCCTCCCCCAATCTTGTATGGATTTTTGGGAAATGTCAGATTCTCCCAGTGAAAAAGGCCAGCCAGTACATTAACTTCTGTTCTGCATTTTTATAATAATATGAGTAGGAGAAGAACCCTGCTAGAATTCTCAAGTCTAGTTCTGTTCTGCATTTTCACACTAATAAGAGCTGGAGAAGAACCCTGAAGAGCAGATGCAGAGACCCGTAGAACCCCACTGGAGTGCACAGGAACAGTTCTGTTCTAACCAAACAAGTCCCATCCCTCTTCCCCCTTGCATAGGAAGGACACTTAACCAAGCGGTGTGTGGAAATGAGTGACGCAGCTGGAGGAAGTCAGGCCTCCCAAAACATCTCCCTTCACTTCAGGGACTAATCCACGGATAAACCCTTAATGCCCGTGGGCAGTGGCATGTGCTTAACTGCCCCACAATCCGATTAAGGCCCAACAAATATTGCGAAACAATCTCGGCTGGCTAAGGAAGACTCGGTTTCAAGAAGGAATAGTTTCCTGCTTAACCACTATGTCTTCCCTCTCCAATAGTTAAAAAAAAAAAAAAAAAATTAACATAAAAGTTCAAAATCAGGAGTCTGAACTTCCTCTCAATGATTCGGTGCTCAGTTGTTGTCTTACCATTTTTGCATCAGGGCCTGATTATATTCTATTGCAAACTAAAAAGTTGTTCCCAAATCCAATAACTTTATTTGCTCCCCCCCTTTACAAAGTAAAGTGTTTCAGATAAATAGAAAGCTATATTTAAAAAATGTATTTTCTTTAAAGTCTCCATACTCCATTGTCATCGATTATGTCTCTTTTTGACAATATGTAATGAAGCCGATAGGGGGCAGAACCTGCATGGCGAATCTTTTGAAATGTTTTATTTTATTTTCAATTGAGAAGAGTATAACAGGTAGAGGGCGCATTTCAAGCCAAATGCCAAGAGACTTTAAATAACTAACTAAAATAACTAACAAGACGAGCTCTTGCCAAGAGTTATTTAATATCTGAGATATAAAAGCTTCATTAAGTTTTATATTTTAGAGTTGTTATCTCTTCACAAATACTACTTGGCTTCAGTACACACCCAGCAGTATAAAATGCAGAAAGGTCAATTATATTGCTTGTGATTTAATCTAACTGCAATCGTTTAACTGGAGTAATAATACTATAGTAATACAGTAGTAAGTAGTGTTTCCGGGTGCTAATTTAGGCGGTAGCTCAATGATCAATAAACCCAGTCATAGGGACAACTTTGACTTAACCGTCTACTGTAGGAGTCACACCGCGATTTTTAAAAAGTATAATTAGATATTAGAAAGATATTAGATATTTTTTTCTCTTTATTTAGAGTCCGTTCGTAATTTATTATAATGTTCTTATCTAAAAAAAAAAAAAAAAGTACAATGTTACACTTTACCAGTTATACAGATGTATATTAACTATTAAAAACGGCGCACAAACATTTTGCAATTTAGTTGCTTATCAGACACCTTTATCCAAAGCGACTTGCACGGCGTACAATTTTTTACATTTATTCCCTTTTTTACCTGGATATTAACTGAATCAATTCAGGTTAAGTACAGTGCTCAAGGACAAAACAGCCCCAAACTATAGGTCGAGCGCAATTGATCACCTGCTCCTCTTTATCGCCAAAACATTTTCATATTATCTTTCTATGGCGTGAACGCTGTCAGTATTATAGTTTTCTGATTATCCCAGTTTTGTATGCTCATTAGTGGGGTTTTAATTAGAGGCCAAACCGGATGTGTTCTCTTCCGATGAACGCTTTCTTCCCAGCACATAATAAAGCGACTCGTTGCGATTGGAAACAAATTGACAATATTTCCAAGTTGGTTCTCAGTAAAAAAACTTTATTCCTTGTTTCAGCTTTTTATTCATTTATATTATTAAAACATAAACAGACACGGTTCTTAATATGCGACGATTTAGACGTTTGTGACGCACACGCAGTGAAAGCGGTGGGTAGCGAAAACAGAGAGGCGGTTCCCCGGCGATCACAGTTGCTGTGGGGGCGTTCACTTCTTTGGGGCACGGTCGTGGCAGATGCAGGTTAACGTAGCAATCAGGATAACGAACTCGGTGAAGTCCACCTCGGAGTCTCTGTTGTGATCCAGGTCTTTCATCAGGCTTTCCACCTCTCCGGGTTTTTTAGCACTCTGAGAGGAAGACGGAGGGTTAACGATTTAGGATCACTGTGTGTAGCATATTTAAAAACGTCGGAATTTTTGAGGCGCGATTTTAAATAGCAACTGGTAATGAATGCCAGCTATTCAAAATAATTCCCTCTGCCATTTTGGTCACTGTAAGAATATAAATTTACTAAGATATATACAATTTAAAACGTAAATTTGTGGATCAAAGATCTCTGAATGTCTCAATTTAAAATGGGTGTTTAGACGATCGAATACATCAATAGTATAAATATATTTCCATTATGCTACAGATTTGTACAGCACACATTGTTTATAAGCAACACAGGGTGAAAAGTAGGGTGTGTCTCGCTCCTTTCTGTCGTACCTTAATAAAACTTGGCAGTTCCTTCTCCATCAAGTTCTTGAACTCTGACTTGTTCAGTGAGCCCTTGTTGCCTTCGGCGCCAGCAAACTTGTCGAAAGTCTGCATGAGAATGCCCATTGCGGTCTCCAGTTGAGTCATGGTGGTAGTCTACTGATTTAGCAGAGAAGCTGAAACTACAGAAGGTTGAGGAGAGGAGGATAGAGGTGGCGATCGGAGAGCAGAGAGCGCTTATATGGGCTCACTCCACCATTGTTCCCGAGGAGACACACCTCTTGGCAGCTGTTTAGGGGCATGTCTTGAAAAGTTTTTTTAATTTTTTTTAAAAGAGAGAGAGGAAGAAATTTGTATACAATAGGCGTGGATGACTTTGTCAATAACGACTAATCCCAGTCCATTATTGGCATGTTTCGACAGTTGTGTCACCGTTTTGTTGTCTTGAGGGATGCCTTTAAGCCGTGTGGTCCTTCCCCAATATTGGGTCTCGGCTGCGGAATGAGAAAACCAGCCGTGCAGGCTGAGAAAGGCTGGCCAACAAGCCGAGCATGGGTGTGCCCTGGTAGCTGGAAGCGTTGGGCAGGCGGTGACTCATCAAACGCAGTGTGGAATGCAGACATTGCCTGTTGTCCAACGTTACTACGCAAACACTCCCATCGGCCGCAACCCTCTCTTTTCCAAAGCTTTTTAATGGGGCTTTCCTGCTACTTCAAAAACTTTTGTCTCACACGCAGGGGTTCAGCCATTGTCGGTTAATGTGACTACTGGTAACAAAAGAAAGATTTCGAAGAAAGAACAAAAAGGATCTTACTACAACAGAGAACATGGTCGACAAATGAGCCAGCTCAGACCTGAACCCGCAAGTTGGGTCCACAAATTCCCTACTGAAAGCCATAGGGTATCACACGTGCAAGGTGTGGGTGTTTGTGTGTTAGCGTGCGCGAGGGCATCTGCCTATCCCTGTTTACATACTTTCCACATTATAGAAGTTTGCTCTGTCCTCATTTACAATTGGAGATCGTGTGATAGCTATGGCATAATTTGTGTGTTAGCAGCTCTGTGCGTGTTTGTTTGTGCGTACATTCATGTGTTTGTGTCCTTCAATGATTGTTTCCTGCCTTTTCACTCTGCATTTTTGACTCTCAGCAGATTTCAGTTTAGACAGGGCGGAAAGTGTGGTCTCAGTAAAACCGCTTGCATTTTCACAACTTTTCCACTTCCTGCTTTTGACCCCAACATTCTGTGCGGAAACACAATTTCTCTTGTTTCTCCAGCCTAGATGAACAGCTTAAATGAATGCCCATGTGTGGAGGGTGGGCATCTGATGACAATGTCCTGCTTCAAACCTTTTGGGGTTGTTTTCTCCACCCTTTACCTTGTGGCTTCACTAAACTAATTTTGTCATGGAATAATGAAGAGATGCCTTGGTTTCTAGGCAGCAGGTCCAGTCATGTCGGAGAGATTTCTCAGTAGAAACTCCCCTTCATTACAACATGACAGAATTGGCGCCCCCAATTGGCCCGTCCCAGGCCAGTTGGACAGTGTTCCGGTCCCTGTCAGCTCGGCGATGCGTTCTCCCCCAGCCCTGTATTACCTTCTATACCAGGGTGACGTGGACCACAGGAATTAACGCTAAGGTCGCTTCCCATGCCAGCTCTGACTCATTCAACACTAACTTCATTAAATAACACATACCACAGAGGATTCAGTTAGTCTTTCTCCGTTGGAAAACATTTCTGCTATCAAACGAATCAAACACTGGCTGTAAAAACGACAAGATCTTAAAAAGACAAGAAGCCAGGACTAAATTTAAGATTTAAAAATGGAAACCGCCATATTGTGCCTCGTCTCACTTCAGTCATTAAAAGGAAAACCCATGTGTGGAGGAGTGAACAACAGACGGCCTCTAAGAAAGGGCTTGAACTGGTTCAGGGTGTTGTAACCGCAGCTAAATGGTAAAATAAACTGATAAATCTGCATATTATTGTTTTCGGAAACTAGTGCGCATACATATGCATGGTTGCATTAAATACTAAACTTATTAAATATGAATAACTTTTTTTATTTTAGTCCAGGTCAAGGACACAAGAAAAGGAAAAGTTTAGAAAAAGAAGAACAAAGATTTTTTTTAAAACACGTTTTTTTAGCAAAAAAATCACTAGAAGTGACTTTAAACTTAGCAGTTTCTGGTTTTCAAGCAGAAAGGGTGTTGAGGCCCAAGAGTTTCTGATGCAACCCAAAGACTGTCATATCCACTCTTGGTAGTGTCTTTGAAGTACAACTACAAGAAGCCAGTCAACATATTGATGAGGCCTCATACAGGAAAACACGCCCTTCGTCAGCGCAGCATCTGACAAAGGCGAAGCGTCAAGCGTCAGGTGTCCACAGCCAAACCGGTTTTTTTCCCCTGAGGTCAATACCTCAAGTCGACGGGCTTGTACGCAGGTCGTTGCAGCTCTGCAGACTGCTCAGCGCTAATGATGGTCGCGGTGCCCTTAGCTTTCCTCGCTGTTCTGCACGGCGAAGTAGTCACAGGATTTGTACACTTGGACTGGACACTGCAACAGACGACACAGGAAAGGCAATCAGTGGACTATTCTCGATAGTTCTGCATGTGCTAGTTTATGAGGGCCACAGCATCAGTTATCGACACTTCCTAAAAACACTTATCTTAGCTGTGACTTGCATTCCTCTGATAAATTTCTACATTTTACCAATTTAGCAAACGCTGATCCAGACGCTGCTCCCTGAATGCTGATCCAAAACAAGTGCACAAACAATCACTGTGAATCACTGGCATGGCCAAGCAAGGCAGTCTGAATGTCAGGTACTATTAAACATGCTCAGAGATTATTATTTAAAATTGAGCTGCATAGCAAATACTTTTATCTAACTTTTTGTTTACAAGCCTTTCACCTTAACCACTACAAATTATTATTATTATCAGCATTATTATTATTATTATTATTTTTTATTTTTTATTTTTTTACAGGATTTCTGATGCTGGAGAGGTGGTGAGCGACTCTTTTTCAGGCCGTTCATTCTGTCTCTGAGGTATCCAAGAATGAAAAGACTTGTTTTTACATGCATTCTCAATGGGGACGAATTCAATCAAAATTGACCACAATTTACTGCAAGAACTCAAATTTCATCAGTGTCTGAAAAACATAAACGGGCGGCTCAAGTCAACCCGGCAACCTTGTTAAGATTTTAATCACATGTTGCAGCCAATTGTTTTGTTTCAGACCCCACCCAAAGGAAAATTGTATGTTGCACAATACACATTACACTGGAATGTCAGTTTCACAGAACCATTTTAACTTAAGGATTTAGGAGAGTGACTGCATCGTGTTCCTGGATAAAGCTGCTCCTTTTCCATTTGCGCTGAGCACCTCCAACCCATCGCCGGAACCTCGGGTGCTCCGATCACTACACCGCCACTACACTACTACGTGTGCAACACACTCCGGCATTGCTTCATGGGTGTGGGGGCGTGGCCTGTCCTCTCCAGGCAGGGAGACTCACCCACTGCAAAGATCCTTGGGAGGAGTTGGAGTTGCGGTCTGCCACCTGGACGATCTCGTTCATCTCTTCCAACGGCTCCTGCTCCCCACCATGAGGATTTTCTCGTATGATCATGCCCCGCCTCCCAGGTCGGTCTACGTCGGCAATGCACACGGTGCAGCCTTTTTGCATTACATTTACATTTGATTTATTTAGCAGACTCTTAGCCAGAGCTGCTTACAGCACGTGTGTACAAGCATAAAGGAGCATTAGAACTGGTGTATAGTTTGTCAACAACAGAGAAATACACGGTCCTTGTGGACCAAATCTGTTGAGTAAAGCTCACAGAAGGCCATCTCCTGCTTAACTGCAAGGGCGAACGCAGCCCTTGTTATCCATCAGCATTTACGCATGTTTTCTCATGAGATACATGTTAAAAATAGGCCTTTCTTCTGCTTAATTTAGGGTTGCTAGTAGGCATAAAATTAATGATACTGTTTGATGTGGCAACTCCTTTCATGTTTTGCTATGGATGTCAGAAACTGGCTTATCTGAACCACACCCATACGCTTCGCAAAGTTGTTGTATAAGGGTGTGGTAATATCCAGTGTTAAACTTAATACACAGTGACACATAATACTAATATGCATAAAAGTTTACTGCTCCTATTTAATTAATGTTTGGGTTTTTACATTCAGAATTGGTTTTGAGACTACAAAGGAAAATTGGTCAAAACCTGCACTTAAAAAAGGATTTAGTTTGGTTTGATGTTTATAACAGAATTCTGCAGGACCCTTTTAATTTCCAAAATGGATATAGCCCATTTGACAACAATCAACATACACGATAGTTTTCGAAAATACACAAACTTTTCTTCTCCCCAACTCTGGATCCAATTAAATGCGAGCATTCAAATTGTAATTTTTTTTTTTTTTTTTTACCTGGATCGAATATCATGAGTCTCCTTCTTCTCCATTGGTAGAGAAAGCAGGCGAGGCAAAACGTTGCCACAATCACCATTGCCACCCCTGAGATTGTGGCAGGGAGGCTCACCTGGGTGCTGGCTCCTAGGGTAGAAAAGAGTCGACCTGGTTTCAGCGGGAAACAAACAAATGGGACCAATAAACTCTATACTTTAAACCCCAGTGAAAATGTCATGTTACTATTGTTTAACATGTATTTGTTCTGTTTGTGGCGAGGTTCAGATAAATACACAGAAAACTAAGGCACCAAA
Organism: Hiodon tergisus; assembly: GCA_025775045.1. Lineage (NCBI taxonomy): Eukaryota > Metazoa > Chordata > Actinopteri > Hiodontiformes > Hiodontidae > Hiodon > Hiodon tergisus. The sequence goes on from JAOVYW010029525.1 coordinate 10,397, forward strand.
AAAATATGTAATGCATCGTTTACTTTTGATTTAATCTTTCATTAGTTCAAAATAAATGCTACTCACCAGTCTTTGTGTGTTTTGTCTGAACTATTAGACGTGTGCCGTTCCCTTTTCCAGATAATAGAATAGGTATTTCTAAATTTACTTTACATGTATATAAACCTGCATTATTTCTGGACACATGGAAAATTGTGAAATTAAAGCATTTTCCGTAATAAGAAATATTATATTCTTTACTATTATTCTGAGAAGTCTCTGTTTTGTTAGAATAGCAAACATTGATAAGGTAATTTTTGCTGTTGTTTATATTCCATATAACTCTTATTTGCTGTAAACTCTTATTAGTTTCGAAACAACACCCCATGTGAACTGAGGCTCCTTCTGTTATTGATACGCTGTTTGGATATTGGTCCACCTTCATTGCTTCATTAACACCTGCATAAGAAAACAAGCAATGAGGCAGACTAAGAGGACAGTTTAATGTCTGCTGAAATGTCTCTATTGACTACTGTAATCAGCATATTACTGGCAGCTCGCCTAACACAAGAAACAACAGGAAGGCATAATTCTAAACCGAAAAGGATTTTAAAAATGAAAACAGGTTAGATTAAATTTCAGTTAAGAAGGATCACACGGATCCGTTTCCATGGAGAATGAACTCACCCCAGGAGGTCAGAGGGGTCAGGAGCAGTATCCCCAGGAGTACGATGAGGGGGTTCATGTCTCCGCGCTGTTGTCTGTGCTGTGACGACGTTTCGCTGCATGAACCATCACAAGTGCAGCGCTGATGTGTGATGTCTGCTTTCTACGCAAACTGCTAACCACAGATCTCTTCTGAGATAATGGAACCCCAAAATATTCCCTCACTCTTTTACAAAAAATTTGCCTGCTTGACATGTCATCAACACAACCATGACCTCCCACAGTACCAAGAAAGGCCTTTCAAAACTACTTTACATCATCGTAAGCTTCTGAAAAACAGTTTATCAGCAGTTCAATAATAATTTAGATTACAAGCATATAAACAATGCATTTCTATTGGCTTTTACTACCGATGTATTTCATTACCAAACTAGCTTGCTAAAAACTGCTTGATGATTGGTTCGCTAATAACTAAAATAATGATAATAGTTTCTAATAATGTTATTTATGAAAGTAGGTAAGAATTCCATTTGAACATTAATTTCTCAAGCAGCCGAAAAATTGCCCACATGCTTTTAGCTGTCCTAAAAACGGGATTTTGAACCACCTACCTTCCAACGGTTCATGAAATGGATACCCCCGTCATAGAAGGTGACTGCACAGGGAAAACACAATTGGAATTATATTCACAGCTGAAATTATGTTCAGAGAGACATGAAGCAGACCAGGCAGCCCTCGTGTCTCCACGGTTACAGCGTTCTCCTCTGTTCAGAGACTTCACACGCAGGCCTCTGCCGACAGGAAGTGCACACTGCCCTTTATACTAAACATTAGCAGCAGTCGTTTGATTTCCAACGACCCCCAACGCACATAAGACATAGCTACCAGATGAGAAATGCATGCGATTATCTTTGAAAGGTGACGTCTGAAGTATGTACTACATTACACAGGAGGTTAAAAAAATTGTTGAAAAAGTTACTTAAAATAACTAACGTGAGTCTTAAAGTAAAGTATTATTATATAAATGTGAATCAGTATTCTTACTTTAGTGGAAGTTATAACAGGTCTCTTTTTTTAAAACATAAAGTACTCTGTGTGATAGAATTTCTAATATGTTAGTGTAGACCTTTGATGGGTACGGGCACTATTTTCATGCAGTATGATTAGTGATTTGAGGAGAGCTGTACTTTCGACTAGATTGAATTTGGGCCAGGAACGGAGGGGGGGGGGGGGATCTTGAAGTGATTAGTCTGTTTGTATCCTTTATATTGTGACTATCTCTCAGGGCGTATTTTGAAGTAACCTAATTTTAATTTGGTTCTTACTCCAAAATAATATACCCTGTCATCTCTGCATCCACCTGAAGTAACAGAAAACAAATCAGACAGCAGCCACTTCCTGGTTCCCCCCTCCACACAAAGAACCATCCACTCATAACAAACCTTCAACAATCTGCCATTCTTATCAACCATTTCCTGGGCACATCTCTTCAAATTTGTTTGGCCATTTCTTTTGAATGGTGCCCTAACATTGATGTTGTAATTGTTTAACTCAGACATCAAATGTCTGCGTAGGTTTTACACATATGACATCGGGTAAATTACATTTAATATGCTCGCTGCCACAAAATACTTAGCTTCTGTTTTTGAGTATGGTTTTCAGTTTGGTTCACACAACCTAAATAAACAGTAGGGAACACTTATGATTGTATGTCATATTGAGCTTGGCCTGTCAGACCTGTTTCTATTCTTTTATTCAGTAACAGTTGACAGTTGGCTGTGTGCTAAGCCATTGAACTGGTGGTGGTGGCACAATAGTATGGCACACATTAGATCCCTAGATATTAATCGAACAAAATCTTCACCATATTTAAACATCGTAGATGACTAAGCACTTCCCTTCAAGGTTTGTTTAGAATTTTAGTTGCTTAGCAACTTCTTTTATCCAAAGAAACTTACAGAGCTAACAATTTCTTCATCCACTTACACAGCTGGATATTTACTCGGGTTAACCACCTTGCTCAAGTATACAACCACTGGGGCTTGAACCAGCAACCTTCCGGTTACCTTTCTGTCACCTTAACCACCTCAGTAGCAGTCACTCTAGCTAACCTTTTGTCATATGGATACCAGCATGATTATGCACCATGTCACAAAGCACGTTTTAGAATGGTTCCAGGAACCTGACAGCGAGTTCAGTTTGAGTGGCCAGCCAGTACCCAGACCTCAACCCAATCAAGAATTTTAGGAAGAGATGGAACTTCAATATCACACCGGTGCAAACCATGCCTGAACCCAAAACCAACTAATTTCTCAATCGGTTTGAAGGCACACTGAACTTACGTCACAGCTCACTTGTTTCCGACAGAGGGCTGTTAAATTATCATAATTTTCATCAGCTTTAATGACTACAAATGATTACAATCAGTTAAAATGCCTTTATTTATAATAGTGCAGTGCTTTGTTGGAAGAAGAAAAAAAAGCAGGAATTCCTGTGAGATTGTCAGTAAAAAAAATAGACTCTGGATTAAAGCGTTCATCACGACATATTGAAAAAGAGGCGACTCCCAACTCTGGTCATCTTCACTGAAGATGAATTTGGAGCCGACAGTCAGCTGAAGCGGATGAAGAAGGTCCTGATCTCTTTGGGTGATAAGGTCACCACAAAGTCCTCCGCCACGCTGCCAAATGAGGTCCTTCCCTCTGAAACACAAACACGGATACAGTGGAGTGCCCAATTTAACTCCTGCGGATCGGGTTTCCTTTCAGCGCCGATGGCGCCTCACTTCAAACAAACCTGCTCAGCAAGAAAAACCATTTTTGCTCACCTGATATCTTCATTCTCTAGGGAGAGGCCTTTAAACTACCCTCTAAACTACTGTTACATTTATAAGATTATCCAAAACATAACAGAGAGATCCCAGAACTGGTCAGATTTTTATTAAAACGTTATCAAATTTACCATAGGGGACTTAACAGACACTACCTGGCTGTGATGTCCACACAGCAAACTACAATCAGAAGTTGAAAGAATGGGGCTTCCCTCCAATCAGAGAGCTGCAGAAAAGGGCTTCTAGCGCTTTAGCAGTGCTACACTTCCTGCCAAAGGGTCGTTCAAATATCTCACTGTTTGTGGTGCTCCCTGTGGTCCTCCACTTCCACCTCTGGAGCTCGGAGATGTCCCAGGTACCAGTGAGGGATCGCTCCTCCACGGACTTCAACTCGCCCAGGCCCTTCAGGAGTCCCTGTTCACAGAGAACGCACTCCTTTTACCCAGAGGCTATTTCCTGGGAAGAGGCCGACTCAACAGTAACAAAACCCAAGCTTTCAGTTCAGTTCATCCTGCAAACAAGAGCCAGCGTTTCATTACCTTCAGATTTATGGTTACGGGCCTGGACAGTACCGGATCTTCTCCCTCCTCGTACAGATGCATGATCCTCAGCAGGACTCGGTCGAAGTCCGGCTCGGGTTTCCTCTCTTCACCTGGACATATAATTTCCAGATTAGGACCATCACATAATCAAATCACTTTACAACTTTACATATCTATGGTCACGCTCCATCGAAAAACCTTTATAGGAGTTTTAATCTTTGCAACTATAAACACTGTTTGACTCTAGTCCTAAATTCAACTCTTGTATGACACTGGACCCAAAATGGGTCAAATTCAGCCAATGGGGGGGGGTGAGCACACAAATTTGCCCTATCTGCTTAGCTTCCTATTTATATAACATGATCTCTAAGACTTTATATGACAGCTGGATATTGAAAAAAAGTCATTCAGCGACCGTCTGTGGATATGAACCTATTGGTCACAAGTTCAACTTCCCGCATGCCACGTGCTGCCCTTGTTATAAATCAAGTTAAATGCAGCGTTTTCTAGTACATCGTACAATTTCATTGGTTTGCTAAATGATTGACACATTGATTGTGTAGTGGGACTGAAGAGAGAGAGCAGAACCTGGGGATGCCTCACCCCTATGGACGTCCTGCAGATGCTGTGTGTGGTTAGTGCTGTAATGCCAGCCAGGGACACTGAGGGTGAGGAGATGGAGGTTTGGGGGCAGGACGACGGGAAAGACTGGTACCCCATTCTGGAGCTCCCCGGCTCTCTCTGCACAAAAACATCACAGAGCCGTGCATCAGTTTCCTTTTGATATCAATTCAGTATCCATGTCAACACAACCTAAAGGCTACCAACAGGTGAATAAGAACACCCTCACTCACTCACTCACTCACACGTGCATGCACAAACACCTTGCTACCGCATTCTCTCACAATAACTCTCCAACAAAACATTTCCAAGCAAGAAGGAAATGAAAAGTAAAACTGAAAACTGAAAAGTAAAACTGAAAAACAATTTTACCATCTACCTAATTTACCATTAACTGTCATCACTACGGGACGGTGTTGGAGAGCGAGCGCCTCCCTCTGGTAGTGTGACGACGTGGAGGCCCGGGATCCCAGCAGCAGCCACAGGACGGGGCGTGCCACCGTGGTGTCGTTCAGGGTCAGGTTGTAGCCCAGGTTCCACTCTTGGTTGTTCCACAGACGTCGGTGGAGCATCACCTGTGGGCGGAGGCAGAGCCGCTCACTCACGGTTCCGTCACGGGTCAAAGCCGTTACGTAACGCTCACTATGCCAGTAGCCGTTACAGCTGCCATTAGAAAAACTAAAATATTCTTGAAAATGCCCAGACAGTCTTTACAGACCTATGCGTCATTGCTCTGCTGAATGCAACATAAGCCCCACCTCCAGCTGCCCTTTGTCCTGGCTGGAAACGCCATGGGCCCTCTCGCTGAGGAGGACCAGTCTGGTGGTTTCGTCTCCAATGAAGGCCACCCGCACCATGGGGTAGTAGTTCTGCAGCATTTCATAAACACATATGGGAAACTGAGCACAAACAGATGCTCAAGCACGTGTCCACCCTGTACCTACTCCGGCAAACCCAAAACCCAGCACATACATACTCTGGCAAACCCAAAACCTAGCCCGTATGTACCCTGGCTAACCCTAAACCCAGCCCGTATATATATACCCTGGCTAACCCTAAACCCAGCCCGTATGTACTCTGGCTAACCCTAAACCCAGCCCGTATGTACCCTGGCTAACCCTAAACCCAGCCCGTATGTACTCTGACTAACCCTAAACCCAGCCCGTATGTACTCTGGCTAACCCTAAACCCAGCCCGTATGTACCCTGGATAACCCTAAACCCAGCCCGTATGTACCCTGGCTAACCCTAAACCCAGCCCGTATGTACTCTGGCTAACCCTAAACCCAACCTGTACGTACTCTGGCTACAGTGTTGTTGACAAACTTCCTGTGCCCCCTCTCCAGCATCTGGTAGCCATTGTTGTCGGTGAAGATGGTCTGGTTGTTGCTCAGGTCAGTGGCGGTCCTCAGGATAGCCTCCCTGTTCACCTGCAGGGGTCCTACTTTGTAGCTCTGCTCGATCCTGTGGCAGGGCATCTGCCCTTTGAACCCCTCAGGCACTCTGGTGTACATGGCGTACGTGTAGTCCTTATCCGCTTCCTCCCTGTGCATTTTGGGAAAACGCACTGTATTCTGGGAATTGTGTTATTTAGAACGCCACACGCCAGTCACAGCTTGGCTTTAAAGATATTTAGAATTTTCTCCATAGCAAGTAGCGGCCACTAAGCTGATATCGCATGCATTCTGGCAAAGGCTGTCAGAGTGGATCGTGACATGTTGCCAAATTCACTCAATATCGACCTCACGTTGGCTGAGCAGCGACCGCAGTATATTTTCCTAGGCTCAAACATCGCTTTCACATAGGTGTGACTTGCATTCAGGAATGTATGGAAATGAAACTGAAATGGGGGGGACGTGAAAGGAGAGCGCGCAAAACGGTAAAGACCCGGAGGAAAGTGTCGATGGCCCGGACTCTTCTGATCACCTGTAAAAGTACTGTCGGATCTCAGTCACGACCCTTCCCGGAACGATCTCCATTCCCACGGCTTTGTACGCCCGCACGGCTGGACCGCTGGCACTGAAGATGTAGTTATCGGATATAGGCCCCTTGTAGACATCCCCGTTGACATGATACTCCCCAAAGTCCTGGGTCACCTTAACCGTCCTTTTACTGCCTCTGTAAGGTGGAATAGCAACTGCTCATACAGGGTATTAGAAGAGCACCAGAACTAGACCGAACGCTAGAGCACATCGAGTAAACCAACAGACTCCATGGGCAGGTGTGATTTCTATGCCACTCTGCACTAAAAATGGGGCAGAAACGAATGCATCAATGTAACTTACACTCAAGAATTTGGGTTCTGGTTCTGGATCATGAGTTGCAATTCAGAAGGACCTTACAAAAGATCATCTAAACATCTAAGCTTTTCTGACCCTCCAAACTGAAAGCTCTTCACGGCTCTCGCCACTGCCCTGGGACCCTTTCTCCTCAGGCCGTAAGCACACAGACGGAAAGCAGCTCACATGTCAGTGATGCTGTGCAGCAGGTTGGTGTCCTGGTCCACCATTAACTTGTAACACTCGTTGAGAATTGGAAGGAGCCTCCGGCCGGTCTTCGTCGGGGGGTCTGCGAGCCGCCGTTTGAAAGTCACCACCCTTGCAGCGAAGGTCGACCTGCACGCTGCCGGCTCTTGGCATGCTGACTTTGAGTACTTGATGAGGTACTTCCTGTGCTGAAGTCCACTCAGGCTCACAACGATGAACAGGTCATACGTGGAGACCGACTCCGGCGACTTCTGGATCTGCAAGTAGTAATAGGTTTGAATATAATTTGAAAAAACATGGCAGTCGTGACTCCATTTTTATCACAATTATCATCACCGGCATCTTGGGTTTGTTATGAACACATTGACGTTGAATAGCCGTATAACCAAGAAGTTAGGCATAATGAGGAAAGAGGACATCGGCGTTACCTGTGCAGGAACGAGCTCTCCGTTGTCATCGAACACGGTTGCCATGGGAAACTTAAGGGTGATGTTGACGAGCGTGGTGATGTTCCATGCCAGAGGGTTGTACACCATAATATACTGCTGTTGAGGGTCCTTGGATGAATACGTTACTGAAGAATAGATCATTTACGAATTAACTCAAATAAAAATCCGCCATAAATAACTACTGCAGTTTGTGTGGCTTGTAAGAAGTACTGACGTCTCACCCACCCTCCTATACATTGTAAATATATTCAAAATTAAAATTAGAGAAGTTATCAAGCACAATACATGCAGCTGACCACAGATTAAGGCAATTCAGGACAAGCGTTTCCATCCCCGAGGGGTGCACACTAAGTATAAACAGACCAGACTGAGAAAAAGAGCTATTATCGTGGCTTAAAGTTGTTTTAGAACAGCTCATCTGTCACTCCTACCAAAAAAAGAAGAAAAAAATAAAATAAAATCACAGAAACCGAGAGAGCAGGAAGGGAAAATGATCCGTTGAGAGCCCACAGCAAAATATACTCAGCATTACCTGTATTTCTCCTGTAGAGGGCACCAGAGAGGTCAACGGCCCGTGACGAGGAGAACAGGCGAGCCAGGAGCTCCTCCACTCCCATCATGCCCTGGGTGAGATGCTGCAGGTACATGTCGGCCACCTTGGGCGACTCTGTACCCGTGATGCCGTCATGGTGCTGGACCTATCAGTGGGAGGAGAAGATGATGTGGATGCAAATCACAAGAAGAGAAATCCACACGACTGTGGAGAAGAGATGCCAAGGCCAGTCAATTTGCACCAATTTGCAGGCGTGTTCAGGACGCAGTTTAGGAAATTTAAACACAGTGACCACCACATCCACTGCGTTTCCTTAGAGACTGAGTTCATATCTTGAATGCAGTTAAAACTACCGGATGTGGCCTTCCGTGAGGATCAGTCCATAAAGGCAGACCCCTACGACCTACACTTCGCAGGTTCGAATCTAGCTCATTTCCTTTGCCGATTTTGACAGGGAGAGCACAGTGACGTAGCACAACTGGGAGACCAGTCTGGCTGGGTGGAAATCAGCAGCGCTTATCTCAGTTAAGAGAGACGCGCTTCTCCTCCAGTTGGCACTGAACCTTCCATACGGACCGAGTAGCTTGCAGAGTGAAAAAGAGATGGGTGTCTCAAAGGCGATTAGTAGGAGTAGGCTAACTGTCCTTCCTCACCCTGAGAGGTGGCAGGATTTGGAGCGATGAGGTAAGATGCTTGTGCACAAATGGCCATACCAAATGAAATAAAAACGAATTACAATTACAAGAAAAAAACTATTATTTTGCAATTTAATAGCAACTGACAATGGATCATTAAGACTTTTTCAATGTAAGCCTAAAAGCAATATAATTCTCAAACTATGTTGCGTACATTACACATATACGAGTATGTATTTTAATCAGGCACCTCAGAAACAGCCCAGCGCAGGTCTTGCAACATCTGAAGGGCCCACTTCTTTGGAATGGGTCCATCAGGGAAGGTGACTTGGTACCGAGCAAAGAGAATCTCAGCAGCATGTAGCTGGGAACTGGCCCGTCGCGCCACACCCTTCAGAACATTCCGGGAGGTATAAAACCCAGTCCAGGCCTGGAAAGGTTCTGGAAAAAAACAAAAACAAAGGCCACACTACTGTTCAGAATGTTAACAGTGATGGAATTTACAGATTATGACTACGTTTCCTTAACAAAAGGTGTCAAACACAGACGGACCTACCAGTGGAGTAAGGGAGGAAATCCTGGCTTCCCCTCACCTCCCACGTAAGATCTGATTGGTGGACAGCACTGAAGTATTCACTGAGAGTGGCGTACTGTGCTGTCACTCCAAACTCCTCGCTGTGCTGGTTAATATAATCCAGCAAGGGGTCCATGTTCTGGAACTGCACTGACGAGTTGTAGAACTGCTTGTCACAACCCTATAGAGTAAGGATATAAAGAGTCAAAGGGCTCTATATTTTTTAAAACATTCACTTACCCTACTCACCAATGAGGGTGTAAGTTTAACGTCTTCTGAGACAACACTGTTCTTAACAATGGGCCACTGCACATAAAAACCAGCTGTTGCTGGATGTGCGAGACACAGAATGTATTCTGCTCACTTCCACAGTTAAATTACATTACGTTTCCATAGTAATTGCTAAGTTACCACCAAATGTTTACCAGATGTGTGCAAAAGAAAAACTCATGGGAAGAAACAGCTCTTTTGTGACTCACCCAGGGCCAGAGAACGTGTCTTGTTCTGAACCACGCTGCCCTCTGCTGGATGTTCTCCACCATGGTCTGGGCATAAGAACGCAGGTTGTCGTCCGTGACGGGAAGGCTCATGTTGGGATACACTCCGTCCTTCGGCGGGTCAGGGAACAGGGCCACACCATTCCAGTAGAATCCTGACCTGACACAGTTTGACAGGAAGCCTAGAACTTAGCACCTGCTGCCCGTCTTGTTTGAGTGGAAGGAGATGTAAGGAAGTGAGGAAAACTGAAAATTGTCACTTCTCTTACATTAACATGAAACAAAACAATGGCTTTTGCCGTCATTGATTTTTTTTCCGGTTGGCCTTCTCCAACAGAGCAAGTTGAGTTGAGACAAAATTGAGGGCTGTTTGAAGGCCAAGAGAGAAAAGGATGGGAAGCTGATAACAGGACTTTACCTATGGGACTACATCAGGTAAGAAAGAATAATTAACTAATGTTACCTGATGGTTAAGGTTACTCAGAATGATCTTTACTGTTGAAAAAGGTAATGTGAGAGAGGTTAAATCTATGGGGATGTCAGCATTACTAAAGTCAAATAATGTCTGACAATATTGTACCCAAAGAGATTATTTATTCGAAATGAAAACTTAAACTGAAAAAACACAAATAAAAGAAACATCAAAACCAGATTAAATTGAGCATTGAATGAAATTACGTGCACACCATTTTCCCGCTGCAGTGACTCCTGGCGAATCAGTTAAACCTTATCCGAGTTAATGGAGTGCATCTTTCAATTTTAAACCAAATCTAACAAAAAAAAGGAATGAGCAGCCCACGGAATAGGAGAAAGCGCAACCGTACCTGTTGGAGAAGGGGAGGTGAGAAGGGGTACAGTAGCTGAACTGGTCCATGGTGTGGGTAAAAATCTCCTGCGCTTCCCCCAGGGTGGGCGACCCTCGCCAAACAAACTGCAGCTTCTGCTCTGACAACACAAAGACTGTCTGTCCGCACTCTTAAAATAATTATTCAGCCCTAGAAGTGAAAGTGTAAACTAGGGTAAAGGCCATCTCCACCATGCTACCTTAAAATGCTGTGATGTAGTGATGCCCCCCCCCCCCCTTTTCAAAATCAAATCAAATCCTATTAATTTCAGCTTAGTTTGCTCTAGTAATTCTGCTTTGCCGTTTTCCAGGACAATGATTTGAGAAGGACTGACATAGTTAAGGACAGAGAACAAGCAAAAACATAGTAAAACTTGCACAGCAACCAGTGCGTGGAATCAGTCTGACTGTCCAAGAGTTTGGTCACTGGACCTTGTTCTTCTGCATGGTGTCCTTCAGGTCGTAGTCAATGCGTGAGATGAGGTGAGCGTTGAAACCCGCCAGGGCAAACAGGACAGGTGTGGTGGCTGAGGCCCCGAATGGGTCCACGTGCCACGAGTACTGAGGCCGCACACCGAATGTCTCGTACAGGAAGCCGTGGCCCTCTGCAAAGGGGGGAGGGGGGAGCGTGGGCAATTTTTACACACCAGAACGCGGTAAGCAATTCAACAGTTCCAAAGTTCTAACCACAGCGGCTAATTGCTCAATCAGCTGTAGTCACAGCTTAAGGACAGCTTTAACGTGGCGTGAAAAACAGATGGAATTACAGTGAGAAGAACAATGTCTTAGCACGGGAGAAATGAAAAGACGACGTATTTTAGGGTTATGAGCACAGAGACTCACAAGCTCAAACGAGAAACTAAATTAGCGCTGCGTGCGTCCTCCGGCGTTCAGCGTACCTGTAAGCTGCAGCACCTCGTCGTCCAAATCCGTCACAGCCTCGTCGTGCATCACCTGACCACCGATGATAAACTCCAGCCGTCCTTCTGAGAGTAGCTGCCGCACCTGAAGGGGGTTACATAGGTATGACCACCACGCCCAGTCAGCACAGTGAACCATCCATCCAATAATAAAAAGTTTAAATTCCAACAGGTGGATCCTTTTCACATTGAATACATCTATATCATGAAATCATTAAAACAGTTAAACTAAATTATACAGCCACCATAATACACCCTGGTACCAAATGTCTCCCACCATTACTCCATTGAACTTATTCATGCAATAGCTTTAGGGTTAAACGCCATCCTGTTATGGGTTTATTACGTAATTCATCTGTACGTGAGGTATGTTCTCACCCAAACCGCCGAACGTACAGTTCTTGTTTTTTTTATTCGAGGACCAGATACTTTTGATATTTACATGTAACTCAGGCAACCAGATTTGCGGCTTTTCCAGATCTGTTTCTTGCGCTCGTCGGCTAACGCACCTGTTTCTTGTGCTTGTCGGTGGCCACAGAATCCCACCACAAGCGGAAGAACTCCTGCTCCACCGCGATGAACTTGCGGCGCTTATCCAGCGTCAGTTCTTCAGTAACGGTGGTGTAGACGTTGGCAGCATATGCGTGCATGCTCTCCTATAAGACCAGTCTAATAATTGCTAAAGATTTTTTAATCGTGTTGCCACATAATTTGAGAAATTCTGCACAATGTACAAATATGCTCAGCGAAGATTCAACCCAAGTTTTCACAGGGACGATTAAAGTCGATTAATGTCCCCCCTTCTTTACCCGAACTCTCGTGAATACCACTTCATAAGCTTCTGGAAGTCCGCAGTTAAGATATGAAAACGCGAAAGCAGAGGCAGAAAGATTTTCAGCATAACTAAATAAAATTACAAATTAGATTTTTGAAATTGCAACGATCTTATAAAATGCGTTCTAGCGTTCTATGTCAGTCGTAATAGTATTTAATTTCAACTGGATTAAAGCACAAACATTTAATTGATTAGCATCTCAGCAAACACTATGAGTAATTAATTTCATTGCTACGGTAGCGGCGCCACATCAGTACCTGAATTGTATAAACCCAGCCGACATCCATATGACTGTGCGGAATGACAAATGTCTGGATTCGGTCCGCTCCATTGGTTTTCGCCCCTGTGGTAAATAGCAAAACCGCTAATAACATACAAAGTATAATCATCATTCGGTGCGTTTCAGCTCATATGTTGTACCATCACAACACCACTTCCTTGTTGTTACTGCAAAAAGCGCGTGACAGTCAGATATGTTTTACAGACTATGGAGAGTCAGAAAGGTCAAAGTTGTATAACTCATATAGTTATTCATGGTTATAACTATGAGCTAGTTAGACTAAAACAGAACCTATTTCCCAATTATGTAGGCTGACAGGTATTCTGTCGCTCTATGAGAACAGAGCTTTTATTATTAAATGTGAGAGGACTTTTCCTTGTCATTAAGGAAATTATGTGTAACTGTCAATAAATGTTTTCCCCCCAACATAGTGTTTAAAACATCGTTTTGCGATACCGCACAGTACATGCTGCGCAGGATGTCTTAATATTTCATAATATTGTCTTATTTGTAAACAAATAAACTGTCCAAAAAACATTCCACGTGAATGCAAATTTCTACCAATGTTCCATACTTAATACGTATTTGTCTCCACCCATCCAATTAAATATGTGTCGCCAAAAGTGAGACAACTCTTGAGCCCGCTAGCGAATGTCTATAAATAATCAAAAGCAACCGTTGAGATTTGATACAATGTCTGGTAAGGTTTGACTAAAGTTGGTAACGACGATAGAATATCTGCGTCGGTTTAGTAATTTCTGTCTGTTTTCCAGCCAGGGGAGCAGAAGAGGCGGCATGGTCATTGGTCCAAGTCAACGGAACTACCGACACAAAACTGGTTGAAGGTAATAAACTAATAAAACTTTGCTCTTAAAATTGAGAATTGCTCTAAGATATGGTTTACAGCACTCAATACAGATTTCCCGAAGGATAAAACGGAGCGTGTTGGCCAACTATTCACACCATTCAGGGTATTTTCTGGCATCTGTCAGTTTTTAAAATTTAATTAATGATAGATTATGCTCTTTCTTACTACTGGGTGACTAACGAGGTGCTGGTGGACTCGTGATAATGGTAGATGACTGAACCCCCAGTTACTTATTTAATTTATTACAGTCATTTATTTGTTACTTTTGACCCATTTACTATACTTGGTTGGGTGTTTTGACAAAGATG
>JAOVYW010029547.1:0-29762 GCA_025775045.1 Hiodon tergisus
TACGATGTGACCCCCCCACCTTTACGTCATGAAAAATGCCCCAGGCACACACACACACACACACACACACACACACATACAGAGCAAACGGTGTAGTGGTTTCAATAAAATACTCCCAAACAGAACTTCTAGGTCATCATACTTTGTATCTCATTGCATAGTAATACATTACACAAACAAGATAATATCTAATCCTGAGCAGATAATAAATAAGGTAGATAACTGAATATGAGATATTATCCCTTTAAGAAAACCGTACTTAATTGTTGTAATGAGATTAGAAGGCATGTGTACATAAGCAGAAAGGCAGCAGATTAACTCCCATTAGAATTCTCCCAGTTTGCTCATCTGCATTTCTTTAAAATGTTATTTTATGTAAGACAAAGGGCTAGATTAACCCTAAATTCCCTCAGTTATCAAAACACGTCCACCTAGTGCAGATATTAAGATTGGACAAGCCAGGCAAACACGTGTGTTAGAGTCAGGTTTGTTGTCCAGGATGTGTAGGTAGGCACAACGCATTTTTGCTTTTGTTTATTCACTCCGCACAGTCTCGACTTTTAATTATTACCTGGCAGAGTGAAATATGACATTAAGGTTTGCTTGGGTTTTTTGCATAGAAACTTAAAAAAATAACAAGGGCAGTTACGCTTGGCTTCGTTCCTGGTTCCCAGTGGCAGTATGTCATTTTCAATAGCTCTGCTGTGCATTTCATTTTGTTTGTTTGGTCTGCTGCTGTTTCGGAGCTCAGTCCAGGCACCGGTGAGGTTAAATATCAGTACCTGCAAAACAAAAGGGACAAAGGGACATGCATTCATGTGTCTTTTCTCCTTCAATTTTATTTACTTTTATGTTTTATGCTTTATAAAACTAGTTGAACTTTACTTGCATCCTTGCATTCGTTTGTAAGAGAGCACATTTTGATAAGGACATTACTTTCAAAACATACATTTACACAGATTTATTTACTACTGTATATATAAAAGCACTGGTGCAATCAATGGCATTAAACAACTATTTAAACAAGAAACCAATCAAGAAACTTGTTCATCAAAACACATTTTAAAGTGCCTTTTATGTCCAAACAATACACATGAATTAACATGGACTGTAAAATTCACGTAAGAGAAGGATTTGTTTACCAGGCCACAATGTGATATATCCCCAACATCATCCATTTAAAAATAGTAGCAATAGTAGAAACTGCATCCAAATTGGTACTGCCTTCACAAGTAAGAAAATGAGTGGCAGATTTTACCTACGCTGCAATGACCTAAACAGCAGGTACGATTTATTCCACCAAGGCTAGGCTTATCATAATCTGATGTAAACCAGATTTTATCAGACCCCCAAGCACTTTATACTGAGTACTTGACATTTGCATGTAAATGAGAATATTAGCTGAGCTTTCGCGTTCATGGAGCTTGGAAACCACATATCTTGAATGTTACCTTTCTACCAGAGTATACACTATAATCAGAATATCATGTGCCTGTAAACATCCAAAGATGAACCCCAGCTGGTACGGCAAATGGGCTTTAAGATCTGCCAATCCTATTGCTATGATCATTTTACCCACAAGTGGTATGAAAAGCTATGGGAATAATCTTTAATCCACTTGCTCCAACACTGGTCGTTACCTTGCGTCCTGTCGGGGGATTTAAACAAACCTTGGATTTTTTATTTACGGTCCACTAATGACTAACCCAGCTACATGAATGGAATGCCTAGATACGTAGTTTTGTAAATGCGTAATATTTGCAAGATACTAAGGAAAATAGCATCCCGTTCATTACAAACATCTGACCATTTTTTGCAGTATGTCCTCAGTCAAAAAAAAAACAGGAAAATAATCTCTACTAAAACTGAATAAATCACCCCTACTGCTGGGAAATGTGTCTTGATTAGTCAGAACGAGCCATGTCTGGTCTCGGCTGCATTATTGTGTGCATTAGATTTATTTTAATCAATGATTGATCAAATCTAGACCCGCTAATGCATCCAACACAGGTCTATTTATAGATGCATTATTTCTCATTAGATAAGCATCTAGCTGTGGTTCGGCAGCTTGAAATGTAACGTAAATGTTTAATGGGTTATTAATCAATGCCGCGCAATAAGTCGTGTGTGTTTATTCCATTAAACGTCTTAAGCGGGACCCCAGACCAGTGTTCCCTGCAAATGACCACAAATGGAGAGGCTTTATGAGGCTTCAGCCAGGCATTCAGAGGCAGAGCGTAATGCCAGCTAATAATGCACAAATAATGAGTTTTTAATGCACCAATAATCCAGGGAGTTTCCCCGACACTGTGCTTCCACCAAGCTTCAAGAACATGCCTTATGAGACTATTAATTTGTTCATATGTCAATCTCTTTAGTGTTTCCATCTAACCATCCATATTCCAAAACTATGTGTTTCTAAACTGCTGTGCCCCACTTGCTGAGTTGGAGCAAGGGTACAGGTAGGCATCAGGAGTTCCCAGAAAAAATGACTGCCTTTGCTTGTTGCAGAGCACTTGTTGAATCTTTTCTACCAAAACGTTTTTGGTCCCAGTTGAACTTAGTTCACCACTAGTTCACATACATTGAAATATTATTGATTACAGCTAATGGTAAATCGTCAGCTCTATAAAAGTCACCTTAGTGTTCATCTACAGACAAATTAAAAACAGCCCAATGTATAGCGCATGCATTGTGGGGAGCAGTGGCTAGCCATGTGGGGCAGCAATGAAGAAACTTACGAATTTTTTTGGCTTGCTTGTCGGCCTTGTGTATCTTCCTGTAACAGTAGACCATCTCCACCAGGAGCCACAGAGTGAAGAAGGTCAGCACAGCGTACATCATGTACTCCGAGTACAGGGCCGTGATATCTGTACTGGCTGCAGTAACCCAAAGTAAAGCAATTCAACTCCACATGGTCAGGACACAAACGTGGCTGCATTGTTGTTGCCGGTTTTTTTCCCAACAATAAACAGGGAATTATGCAGTAAAACATGAGAATGAGGCTATTTAGGGCACAACCAACGCTGTTTCCATTAAACCTGGATTCTTGATACGATAGCCATTCAAATTTTATATATTTAATGTCTTATATATTTAAGAAATTGATCCATACTAAACAAATACATCGGTATTGGAACAGTATGGAAGAAAAAGTAAATAAAATACATCTCTGTCATAGGGGTAGTTACAAGCATTAGCCCCAGGAAACAAGGGCAGTCCATTAAGCAGTAAGCTTCAATAACTTTTCAAATGCAGAGCGTAATGCAACATCAGACGTTAGCATTAAACTGTAAGACAACAAGGTATCAGATCTTTCTGTTCCTTAGAAGATCTTGATTTCTAGATGTTACTAGTGGCGGAATTTTTCTGAACTACAAGCACCTTCATTTTAATTCACATTTATGGTTAGTTTTGATTTACTTACGTTTGTCTTTCACCACCAATTCGATAAAAGTTTCATAAGAAAAGGAGGGTGTGTAGGAGTTAAAGTCGAAGTGGCGGAACACCTTGCACAGGTATTTTCCAGAGTCGTTCAGCATGACGTTGACGATGCTGATGGACACTTCCTGCAGGTCCCTGCTGCCGTTCCACATCAGACGGCCCCTCCATCGCTCGTCCAGCTCGTGAGGGGTTCCGTTGAACCGAAAAATCTGAGGTGGGATGTGGGGGCAAGCCACACACACATACACATAGCCACACACACAAACACATAGAGTGTTTGGGTGGGACAGAATTGGCCAGGCATCCATCCATCCATCATCAATCCATTCATTCACACCCCCACTCCTCATACAATAATATGAGTTGTACAATGACCCTTTAAACTTTGACATTTGTCCAAACTTTTTAAACCTTTTCGGAAAAAGGTGATTAAGGCAATTCTGTTTCTACTTTATGGCTAAAATGTGACACATGAGGCAAGCTTTAAAAAAATGCCACAGAAAATGTCCGACACCCGAGGGGAGTACCCACTGGTAGGCTGCTGTTGTTGAGGACGTAGTACCAGGTCACCTGCGTCTCTGCCTTCACATCCTCCCTCTGCATGCAGGAGATGCAAGTGAGCTTCATGGATCTGCCCAGGACCGCCTCCGTGTCGGACGGCAGGTCCACGCACACTTGCCAGCTCACCTGCACTGGAGACAGCCGCATATCAACATGGCCAGGCTGACTTTGACACGCATTGGTCCACAGTTGTGCTGCTGTTTTTCCAGATGCATATTTGGAATTTCCTTTCAAAATCCAGCCAAACCTGCTTCTGACACATGGTAATATAAAAATGGATAGATGCATTGACAAAACATTTCTATCAGATATTTCATTAAAAAATGTTAAAAACAATAAGAACAGAGAGCAATAGAGTAGATTAGATGCTTTGTTAATATTTCGCTGTTCCCAGATGGGCCCACTAATATACACAGTAAACTGGTACTGGTACCGTACTGAGGTACAGATTTTTTAGCATACTGGCACTATACTGTACTTACTATTGTATACTTACTATACTGCCATTTAGAAAAGAACGGTACTTTTATGCGCCAAAACAACTGTAGAACAGAGGCGATAAAAGCTGGTCTTTTATTCGACTGAAATAAATCGAATTATTTACATTTAAAGTAAGAGAAAAGTTATTTTACCAAGTCCTAAATGCAACCAATGAAGTGGTCATGTAAAGAAATGTGAGACATAATACACAAATGTCGACATAATATTCTGTTATGTATATATATTAGCCTATATTGCTTGTGGCATATCAGTGATTATTTTAATTATTACAATGTGAAACTATTTTAATATTAAATTATGAAAAATTAGGTGCCATGCTATAATATAGGTACTGTTCATTTCAGTAGTACTGGTATGACAAATATAGTTTTGAAAACATTATAATGAATTGCAATATTTATGTTCTGTGTTGTTATTGAGTACAAACCACACCTTATAGCGTAGTTATATATAGTGAATTTAGTTTATTGATCACAACTGTAATTGGAGAGGTTGTGTTTAAATGGAAAAGGTTACAAATATTAATATTCAGAAAAATGTTCACTGATCACCATAAGTTAATATTTGTGATATTTTTAGCAAATTATATTTTATTTTCAGTAATTTTTCATATTTTTATTTAAGTATTCTGTTTATTTAAAGCTAATTTTATTTATGCTTACATTCCTATATACCTTGAAAAAAGTTCCAATTGAAAATAAAAGACAAATAAATCGTCAAATTATCCCTTTTTTAATTAAATCATTAGCATAATTTCAGTATCGAGTACCGTGATACTTTACTTGGTATCAGTATCCAACACTACGGTTGAGTTAATAATATAGTCAATGCATGTTGATTTATAATAAGCGATTCTAAAAAATATCTTTATCGTAAATGTTGTGATTTGAGAAAAATAAATGTTTATAGTAATCAAGTGAGAGCCGCGAGTAATAAGCAACAGACTCTATACGTACCCATTAAAATCAACAAAGGAAGAGAGTGAAATACATTCTTCATTCCTGGCGTCATAATCAAATTTCAAGAAGGTGGACCACCTCTGATGATCCCTGCGACTAAAGCAGATGTAAGAAGAAAAGCGATTGTGCAATATAATATAAAAAACGAGCTTTTAAAAACAGCAGCAGCTCTAAATACAAGGTGCAACGCTCATTTAGAAGCATTTACTGGACCGCGCCTCAAGTGACGGTTACCGAGATCAGGATGTCTTCGTTGGTTGTAAAAATCCTCATATATTTAAAAAACTTATTTACCTATCATTATCGCAGCTTTCATTAGTTGCTCAACACAAGTAAAAACTTGAGAAGAATAGCGGGAAATAAACTGCCTTAAAGTAGTTAAACCCAAAAGCGAAAAATTCCTTTATCGCCATTCACAAAAACTACAAAATTGTTTAACGATTGTTTAATGGTTTGTTTTTAAAGAAAATCAGTCGTTTCGTAATCTTGCTTCTACATACTTCCATGTACGTCACGTTACCTTGGCGAAAGAAACCAGGTGTACATCCAAGTGCACGACCCCGGCCCTTTTATCACCAACAGTAAAAATCCAGTGATTACATACTTAACTGGAATTATCTACGAAATCAGGCAGTTATAATAAGTCGTCTTCCTTACTTCGTTTTTTCGCAGAATAAAAGCTGGAAACATAAAAGTTTCTTCTATATCAAAGTATACGACAGGTTCAAAAACAGAATGGTCGCATTTAAATCACTATAATATAACTGTCTCTAGCTTCAGATCACTTGCTTTATGAAACCACTTAACGTTCACAGGACGTGCTCGTTATTGCGCATGCGTTCATCTAGTTCCCTCATACTTTTGTTCTCGTAAAGCATACTGAATTCTGGTACAGTATTAGCTCAAAAACGTTCGATTGTTGAAAAATTCTTAGGTACGATAACGTCAATAAGTATTCATATTTTTCTGCACTAACCAAATAAGATTTGATTTTGAATACTTTATCACTAATGCGAATAAATGTGTATTTAGAACTGTGTGTATGCATTTTTATTTAGGGAATAAAAATAGGACATCAGAGGATTTCACATAAATTTAGTAAACATAAGCGCATGGATACGCTGAAATGGGTAGAGATGAGGAATTGTATGAATGCACCATGGAACTATGAGTCCAAGTTGTTACTGGTTACCAGCCATTCTCTGCGGTGTCTGTTGTTTTTATACTAAATTAGTCTCTTGGGACTTTCACCCAGAGAGAATTCACAGTGACATTTTGTGTCTCCTTTTTTCTTCTGAGAAGTCAAAAAACAAAACATTATCCCCGCAAACGGACGTGTGTGCTGCTTTAAATGGCAATGAATAATAGATAAAGTGACATAAAGACTTAAAGTGTTTTTCCAGAAGTGAAGATCGGGTCTCTGTTTTTTAACAAGTTGCACCAAAATGCAAGTCAGTAAAGGCTGATACGTTCCATGTGGCGTATTAAGGTTCTCCCTTGTATTTACCGATTTGTTATACGGACGCAGATTATTGTCCCTGCCATGTTTGCTGACATCAGAAATCAGACAAAAGACCTTTGTCGTGTATTGCATCATGGATTTTTGTTCCACCCCCACGGTGGAGGCAGCAACCAAGGAGTCAGAGCTTCGTTCGCTGTCCGTTCAGCACCCACAGCTGCATGACCATGAAGAGTGAACTACGAAAAGTAACTGAATGTTACAGCCTGCAAAATCAGCGCGCCTTTGGCCCGTCTTTAAGTAATCTTCCACCTGTAACGGATATTCATTACTGCTGCGTCAATCCATTTAAACAGGTACAGGAAATACACATGAAACTGAAAATAGAGAAAAACTGTTATACTGGCAAAACAGCATATTTAGGCTAAGTGAGTTATCTTAGTTCTATTTGAAATTAAAATGATTTAGACTTGTTATAAACAAGCTCTGCCAGAAAACGAAG
Organism: Hiodon tergisus; assembly: GCA_025775045.1. Lineage (NCBI taxonomy): Eukaryota > Metazoa > Chordata > Actinopteri > Hiodontiformes > Hiodontidae > Hiodon > Hiodon tergisus. The sequence continues at coordinate 7,427 of JAOVYW010029547.1, forward strand.
GAAATTCTTCCCTTGCCTTTGCTACTTTGACGCTGTTCCAGGTCAGGTGCACCACATACTCCAGTGATTGAAACAGGTTTGCTAACTAATGTACGAGGTCACGCAGTTTTTTTGTTTGTTTGTTTGTTTTTTAATGGGGGAGATGGGAGATTTGCAATCTTACCCTTAGGTAATGAAACTTCTGTAACCCTTAAAAATATTTTTAGACTCTGACAATCCTCCTGACCGATTGTGCTAAATCCAACAATTGAATGGATTTGAGAGTTTTTTTGGAAGTATTCAATTGTGCTGTTGTTCCTAGATGAGGCTGGAGGTTCATGCAGCCAGCACTGCTTCCATTTTATTCCCCTCTTTGTAAACACAAGAGGTGGTTTGATTGTTTTCAATGTTCCATATCATACGCACCCAAAGTACTTTGGTTGGCTGAAATCACAAAACAAGCAGATGATGGCCAATTAAGCCCTCTTGACTGTTGTTGCCTTTCTGGACTATCATTGCACTTTGTGGCCGCACCATTTTCTCTGTTCTATTTTTATGTTTATTCTTTTTTTAAATTCATAAATAATAAGCAGATGCAATAAGACGGCATCACTTATGGGTAATGCGTTTTAGTCAAAGAGAGATTTTAAGTGGGAAAGAATGCGTCAGTGCCGGTTGTGAATGATGCTCACATACTGACTCTGATCAGGTCATAATGTGGGTGCATACTCAATCGATTTTAAACTCGGAACTGGAAGATAATTATTTAATAATTGCAAAACAAAGAAAATAATATACTGATATTGATATGATGTTTTGAAAATCCAAACGCCTTAATATTGGTAATATTCTCTGGCCTTTCACATTAGACCCAGGAGTTGAATGTTACTCAGCAAAATACAGGCGTATCCAATGTCTAATGAATTGTCTTCAAGGCCAAAGAGAGAGACTGAACAAGGAATGCATACCCTGGTAAATCAAATTGCTCTTCATTCAGGCTCTTCCGCAAGGTGAATAAAAAAGGGCTTTAAACCAAAAATACAGATTAAAAGCATTGTATTTCTCTTCATCCAGTCTGTGCATAAGTGAGGAAAAGTGAAAAAGCACAAGATCTTTTAACATTTTGAAAATATACATCCTCAGTTTCTTGAAATGTGCAGTTTATACAAAAACACTCCTCATGCATTGCTATAACTGGATGTTATTAAATATTTCTGCAATATTCTCATCATCATCATCATCATCATCATCATCATCTATGGTTGGAGTTTCCGGGAGAAATCACCATTAGCATCTCATTACCACCTGAAAACACCAGGTGAGATCTATTCCAGTGTTAATTAAGAGGAGAAGTGGAAACACACCCTGCAAACCCACAAGGACTAGAGTTGTGAGTTTTGTACCCCTGATCTGTGAAATCAAATAAAAAGGTTACCAATTGCACACTAAACTTCTATTAAGAAGTAACAAATAATTAGAAAAAACACATACCCAAAACCAGACCGTACTCTGAAACGCTGCTTCCTTTTTGGATTTCCATCCAGTGGCTTTCCTGGTTGAGGGTTGGCCACCCCTGCCCTTTACGTATCTAGAAACTGTTCATCACTAAATCATCATCATTTCATCAGATCAACACTTGAAACAACCAACCATTAGGCTTGACATGACTGACGAGTGTATGTGTTTTCCGTCTGCAGGCCATTCTCCAAGGAAGCCAGGCTAGCTTCTCCAGGCTAAAGTTGATTCATGTAAGAAACATATAATTTCCTTGTGGGAGAACTTGCATTACTAATAATGTTAGAAGTACCTAGGCACTGGAGGAAAAGCACTGTTGCTAATCTGAGCCAATCATATCTGCATGGTGTCAACACAGTGAGCATATGGATTACTTTGTAGTATCTGGGCCACATACATGAAAAGCAAGGGGGAGTAAAAAAAAAAAGTTGACTAGTAGTGACACACACAACCCTAGGGTTAGTGTTTTGGTTAGGGTTAGGGCTAGGGTTTGCATTTCGGTTTTGGTTAAGGTTCAGGTTAGGGTTATGGTTGGGTAAATTAAACTGTTTCCCCAAGTTTATCCAAAATTTTTTAGCCTCCTGGGTGAAATAAGAAGGCACAGGCCATTCTACTGGCAAGTTCAACACAGGATGTGTTTTGGTTCTTTCGGTTCCTTATAAAAAGGTGTCAGGTTAGGGTTAAAGTTAAGGTTAAGTTAAGGGTTTGGGTTAGGGTTATGGGTATGGTTAGGGCTACAGTTGGAGTTAAGGTTAGGGTTAGGGTTTGGTGTCAGGGCTGCATGCAGGATTCAAAAGCAGATCGCGGAGACAAGCGGTAGGTAGCAAAATAGTTTACTAAACAGATCCGAACTGGCAGAGGTACAAAAGGGCAGGCAATCGGAAATCCAATAACTAAGCAGGGTATCGTCAGGAGCTAAACAGGCGAGGATAAAGAATGCGGGAACGAACTGGCAAAAAGGCAAAGAATGAACTAACAAAGCATACAGGACAGTCAGGTAATTATACAAACAAATTAAACAGTAATGCAGGACAGGTGTGATGCTGGAGTTGTGGGCGAAGAGGAAAACCTGGACCGGAATATATCTGAAGAACAACCACAGGACCCATGAACGAAAACAAAGAAAACAGGGAAAGAATCCCTGATAGTTTGGTGCTAGGGCTTGGGGTTGGACAGCTTTCCCTGTCATTTAAAGTAAAAACTTTATGAATGTATTTATGTGTCAATCCAAAACATTTAGCATTTTACAAGGACAGTAATACATACTTCAGTGGTTAGTATTGACGTCATTTTTCTTTGCTTCTATTTCGGGTTCTAGCAAAAATCTGACCAATGATTGTTTTCAGTCATGGGCCCTTCCTAAAGGACAAGGTGAGCAGACATCCAACCAATTACTCTCCTGCATCAATGTCACCAGGGGCAAGTAAAGATTCTGGCACCTTTGTGGTGTGTGGCTATATTGCTCAAACCTTAGCTAACAATTGCTTCAAACTCAATTACAGATTCCATCAGTCAAAGTCCATGTGTAGCCTGCGGGGGATACATGATTGGGGTGGAATTTAATCTTCTTTAGAAATACAGTTTAAATGTTGTGTTGACCTGAATCTATTGGATTGGCTTTCCAGTTCACCTGTGATTATACCGTAGCCCTTACGTACTCAATGATACCTGTGAAGTTACAGCAAAAAAAGTGTTTTCCTACCGTTGCACTTGATTTGGAGCATGTTCTGTGTTGGGAACCATGAAAACAATGTAAAATGCAGACCTCAGAAACAAAATAATGCAATGATTTTGTCATGAAGGAATCTGGAATTTTAGATCCTCCACACCAAGAGGAATAACACTGAAATTAGCATATGATTCACTTCCTGTGGTAGAGTACAAATTCTGTTCTTAATAACTGACTCTTACTCTGGTTTGCCTTTTTTTTATATTTAATTAACCCAATGTGAATTTTTTTTTTTTGACTATGGAATGTAGTAAGAAACCATTCTTCTGCCACCCAGTGGATACTTGTGAAACTTTTGAACCTTCATTCTTTATTTTTATTTGTAAGGATATTTTGTGATATTCTTACAGGCTTTAGGGTATGTCTTGACAGGTGTACACAGAACACAGTGGTCACAAGCTATGCTTGAAGTTTACATTAAAACCTGAGATTAATGCCCTCCCTCTTTCCCTCTTCTTTGTGGTGAAATAGATCAATAACTTGGAAATAGACAGCACGAGGCCATGCCATTAATCCTAGAAAGATTTTTTTTTAAACCTCACCAGCACAACATGTTGTCTAGGGAACTGTTGTCTAGGGAACTGTTGCACGGGGAACCCAAAAACTGCATTCTGGTTGAGTGAAAGTGCAATGGTGTGATCCAAGCCAAGCTAGTAAAGGCAGCGTAGATGATAGCACCTACAGTGGTCTGGGTTCGTATCAACAAGATGCTTTCAGAAGCACCAAAAAAGCCAAAACAATGCACACTCAATTTTGAAAAATGTCTTCAAGAAACAAAGAGATTAAATTTACAAAAACCTGACAAGTTGTGCAGTCATTTAAATGGTGTTCTGCAACTTTGGGATCCTCCAATTCTGGCAGATTTGGATTCTGAGCATTAACACTTTTCTGTTTCCATAGATTTGTCAATTGTCATGTCAGGGCAAGCTTATGGAAAACAAAAGTGATTGTAACTGTTCATTCTCAACCCCAACCCCAATTTCATTTCTATTTCCATAGTGCTGGTGGAAGATTTTTAGTGTGATTTGTTTTCTTTTAAAAAAACTCTTGTAAATGTAAAATGTGGACTTGAATTGCTCTTTTTGTTTTGTTTTGCCAACCAGAGAAATTTACTTTAAAATTACAAAGAATACAGATGAGAATGGGAACGGCTTTCATCTTAAAGTTCCTGCTATTTGCCGTTGTGGTGAGAGGTGAGTGTCTTCACTGGAAACAAGATGGCAGTACCTAGATGTTTATTACTTAAGTCTGAATAAATATGTACTGAATAAATATGTAACAATGTGTCAATTAAATAGTTTTGCGGTGTGTATTACTTTTTTGCAGTTAGCATTGTAACAGATTTGTGAATTACATGCCAAAGTATTCAATTTATTTTCCAAAGCATGATATATTACAACAGCTATATACACCTAATCCTTCTGAGATAGTATTCTAGAACATGACTATAAACAATATTAGCCTCTATTTCATTTATTAAAGACACTATTTTTGGATTTACTTGTATTTGTGAAGAGAAAACTATACCTAATAGAAAACAAGAAATGGTACTTCCTCCCACTGCATATTAGAATAGAAAGTAACTCCCAAATTCTGATTTTCCTGAATTCATTTATTTGGTCCCAGCCGAGGTTAGATAGTCTAAACGTAACTATTTTTCAGTATGTTTACATTTCTAAATCATAGACACATCATATAAACCAGTGAGACGCAGCTTACAAGGCAAACGAAAAAGGCAATAAAATCTCCCCTCATGCCACAGGCACAATACTGAAGTTACTGGCAACTCCTGGGAGACGAGTTGAAATCATGTGTAAATACGAGTACGAGCAACAAGGGCCGATCAAAGAGCTGTCGCTCCAGTGGAAAGGTCCTAAGCACCAGCTACTTTGCCACTTCATCAAGCACAAAGCCTTCCGTAACTGCTCGCGCGGGTACTCGCTGGATTACGTGCCGGGCAAGATAATGCTGATCATCGAAGCGGTGTACACTGCAGATGTAGGAATCCACGTTTGCTCCGTGAGCAAGCCACACGAATTCTCCGACTTCTTCACTGAAATTAGTCTCATGCAAAGTGAGTTCTTTTGAGTCTGGGTTTTCACATTCCTAAACTTCCAAGTTTTTGCCACCAACATTAATGATTGGCAAATATTATATTTTGCAATGAATGCTAATAAAGCCTGTCGTTCTCTGCAGAATCAGTCACTCCAGAAACTCCACAAACAAATCGATATCCGACAGGTAGGCTATTCGACAGGGCAGATGAAGTATAATACCAGCCAGGACCAATACACATTGAAGTGCAAATTGGGGACCATATTGTGGGTAAAATAAATATAATATTAATTTGAGTATCTTGTAAATAACATTGTTAATAAACCGACTAATCCCACTTTGTTTCTCTATTCTGCCTCAAGGTAATCGGCAAGCTCATCTTTCTGTGATGATCTGCCTTCTGTTCGTGAGCTTCTGGGGATGATACGACGCCAGATGACTATATTATACTGGCCTAAATGTAAAAAAGAGAGAAAAGTAATTATACACATGTATAGACAAATTTGAAGTTACTGCACAGAAATCAAGATGTCCTATCTGCTATCAACATAAATTGATTTCTCCTGGAGCTATCCTGCCTATTTGGGCTGACGGCAAGTTAATCAAAGATTAGTACATCTGACACCTCTTAAACATCTGAAAGACTAGGACCACATAGCTGTTATATCCTTAAGCAAGGTACTTAACCTGAATTGGTTCGGTAAATATCCACCTGTATAATCTGATAAATGTAAAATTTATAAGCTGTGAAAGTCGCTTTGAATAAAAGCGCCTGATAATCGACTAATACGAACTGAAATACATTGTAACTATTTGTGCAGAACTTGAAGGGCTGCACGGATCAAAGTATTAATAATTTTGATACCATTTTAAGTTTCTGGTATCAATTTTCGAGATAAAATCGATAACTTTGTTCTGTAAAACAACTCTTACAGGGAGGGATGGCATGTGTGCGTATCTGCTCATCGCAAGGATCAAACACACACCCACACATATATATTCTTTTTATTGACTGTTAAGTGGAGCGTAATTGGCTGAAATTAGGAAATGATGATCACGTGTTATTATTTGTTCGATCGATACTTTCCAGTGACGGTTAGAATGGTTAAGAAATATATAGCTACGAACATGAATGTGATGTTGACGCCAGAGATAATAATGTCTTTGAGATCCTTACAAAATTCACCCAGAGACCCGCCAGACGTCAAAATAGTCGTACACAATTTTAAGTCATTATTTTATTTTAGATACAGAAATACTTTTTTGTTACCATCTTTAAACGTGTATTCAGTCCCACGTCCAAAAAAGAAAGAATCACGTAACCGGAATAATTTTTCATATAAAGTTATTTAATCTCCTCTTCCATGTATTAATTTTAAAATTTTCTAATTACTTTACGTAAGTTTTCTACATTGCGAAAGCAACGCACCGCAGGTGAAAGTATACTGTGCGTGATAATGTTAGCAGTTAAGCTTCGTGTACACTATTATTAACTTTGATGATAGTGTCAGTAGAAAATCGTAAATGTTTAAATACCAAATAATTGTGTTCCTTCCCCAAACGTGAATCATGTATAATTAGTGTTTAGCAAGAACGTATTTGTTAAAGTGTATTAAAAAATAGATCAATGAACCTTTAAATCTAAATATTAAATGGAAAATCCATGATTGACCACACTCTTGTAAGGCATATCTCTGACAAAGTAATCCGCATCGTAATTATTGTCCAGTATTACTCGGTATAGTAAAAGTTAAAATTGACTATTATTATTATTATTATTATTATTATTATTATTATTATTATTATTATTATTATTATTATTATCATCGGCGTAGTTGATGGAATCTACCACCCATCCCTAGAGACAAATGTACTGGAAATACGGAAAAAGGATTTATTGTTTTGGAAAATTATAAAGTTTTTTGTGGCCATTATGCCTAAAAATCAGAATTAAAATGCTCCTATATCCAAGTTGTTGTTTATATTGAAGAAACAAATGATGGATTGTATCGCTGCTATTTTCTTTCTTTTCTCTATATTTATTTTTCATGTGGATGATTTTATACAATTAACGCTTTTGGTAGAACATATGTTATTTGTGTTATATTTGCAGCAAGATAATACTTTCGGTTAGGTTCTCATTGAATAGCGGTACCTGCAGAGGGTTTCTTATCGGTAGGTACAAACCCAAGACCGGCACTATCCGCTTCCTGATCATTATTAAGGAACGTTCTTTGGATATACAGCGGGCCTACACCCTTCTGTTCTCTACAGATTGCATGCAATTCTCTCTATTCGACACTTGACATTTCAATAGCACCAGATCCCACTAGAGGGCCCTGTTACCTAACTTTTTACGTGTATGTTACAAGTAATTTTAAAAAGTTACAGATACAGATGTAATACAAATATTGCACGCATTTACTGAATTATTTTTTAAAAGTTTATTTTTATCTTCATAACCCTGAGGGAAACTGCAATTAATGGCTAAAAATAATAAATAATAAATAATTCCCCTCCGGAGTGCTGACTTGACAGGAAAACTGCCAATAATAAAGTCCTTCCCTCTTGGGAGCCACCAGGAGACAACACAAACCAACGATAAGTCTTCATCCACCAACAGCAGCCAATGGCGAGTCCATTCCCTTGAGTCAGCACTGGTATGGGACTCAATTGGGCAGAGAGGGAAATGCGGATTAATAAACCACATTTTTAAAGCATCCATTGTTAACAGAAATTTCATTAAATCCATCCAGTCGCAATAGAAGCCATCAATCAATTTGACACTCCGCTCAAGTAGATGCCTGTAAAAACACATCTGCAAATAAAGTTTTTGAGATATAAAGGGAGCAAGAAAGAGCTCATTGGTTTTAAAAACTCTACAACATGCAAAGATATGTAGTTATTTCTGCATTGAGCATAGAGTGCATGCAGGTTAATCATATGTGGTTTGTCTGTGCCTGCACTCTTCTGGTCACTGAAAGCACAACCAAGGAAGTCCAAGGAAAGCGCCACCAGTAAAAGGGCTATTAAAATTAGTGAAACGGTTGGCTGGCTAAGAGGAAAGAACACAAGTAAACGTGGGGAATTCTGGCAGGTGAGAGGGTACAGGGAACACTAACACGGAAGATCAGTGATAGGGAGCAGCAACATGAGGTGGTAGCAGGAGTCAAATCAGCCTGTTAGGAAAAACAGGAACTTTGGTATCTGACGCAAAGGGCAAGAGAGAGACCCGAAGTAGAAGCAACTCATCTGTCAATTAGTTGGTCAGTCTTCCCCTTGGCATGATGTGGAGCAGGATAGAATTGTCAGTAAGCACTTTGCATAGCGCACGGTGGCAAGGCCACCAAATAAATTCCTGTTCTTCAAATGCAGTCATAATGGAAAAATTCACTTAAGGTAATGGGTACACGTGATGATAAACGTGGTTACTAAGGGAAAAAAATTGGGAACTTAAACCAAGAGTCTTTGACAGCATGACGTATTGATGTCATTTGAAAGACAAAGGCAAGTCCACCGCTAAGCTCTATTTATAATGTTTTTACATTTCTTGCTTAGATGGCTTCACATGTAGTCTCTGTGGCAATCTAGTCAGGAGTGAGGTAAACTGGGTCAGGGACTAGTAGAGTGAAGGGCGGAAAAAACCTTGTTAATGGTACTCTGGATGTTCAGGGACGCTACATGTTACATTCCTGTCAGAGGTTGGCTCTCCCCTGGGAAGCATGATGCATTACATTACTTTGGTTCATCTGTGTGCATGAAAGAAGAGTGTGCGTTTGTGCATGTTTGCACATGTGACTGAGTTGCTCCGGCTCAATGAAAATAAGGCAATGACTAAATCACTACTTATTTGCATCACATAAGGTCTTACATAGAGTTACTTACTGAGCTTGCAATTTTACAGTTTGATTCAGGCTGAATTCTTTTTACAAAAGAAAACCAAAACCCCTCCTGGGCCTTGAACCAGTAACCTTCCAGTCACAAGGCCAGTGGCTTGACCCCCATATCAACTGCTGTTCTATTGTTTTTGTGTCGGTATTTTTCACTTTCTTTCATTCTTTCTTACCATGCCAGCATGTGCTATGATTTCATGCCTTCATACAGTCTGTTCTTTGTGTCTCTAAATTGATCCAACAGGGTCAAAGACAATTTAGTTATTCTTATCTTTTCAAATATCTTGGTAGAAAATAACTAAAACTGCACCTTTAATTCTTCTTTTTTTGTTGTACACAGTTGTTTTTTGATCCTGATAGACCTCAGAGTGGGAATTTAGGTAAACAACATAAACCGTAACCTGAGTGGGGGACTTAACCTCATAATGGCTCATGAAACCATTATGAAGACTAGCAGGCCCACAGTGTGTCCCTGGCATGGGGGGGGGGGGGGACTGTAAGAGAAGTGCTGCTGTACAATTAAAGCATTGCCATAGAAACCTGCATTGTTCTCTCCTCCACTAACAAGCACTGCAGCTGGCGGAGCAGGATGTGAAATGCTTTCAGACCTGGGCTGGGCACAGTTGGTATCAATGGCCCGGTGTGCGAACCTTGCGTTCCTTTTGACATTGTATCTACCTTTTAGTCCTCTTAGAGAGACCTTGAAAAAGTCAGACCATTAACTGATTCATTTTTACAGTTGGACATCACCTGAACAGGTAACCCGGTATTTTTTCACAAGTGCCCTTGTGAATAACAGCACTGTCCATGCAGGTATATTTGTCTTTGATCAGAGCTGACTCTCACTACCTGCTTTTAAACACTGACTGTTGGATCTGCATAGAATTCAGAGTAAGGTCACAGTTGGATTTGCATAGAAGACACGGTAGCATAAGAATGTATAGTACAGAGAATCCAAAACGTGGCCCAATTTAGCTTGCCATTTGCCTATAACATAAAATTATCACTTTGTCTAGATTAGCTATAGAAGATTCCTAACTTTCCTTATCCCAGCAAGATACATTTGGCCATGCTTTACTGCATTCACTGAAAGCACCTTGCAAGTATCGGGTTGAACCCACTTTTGGACCCAAATTCTGACCCTACCATCTGAATGTCGCAGCAGACATCAGACCCATTTTTCCAATGTTCTGTTGTCCAATTTTGGTGAGCCCGGAGTGGCACCTGGTGTGGCCATCTGCTGCTGTAGCCCGTCTGCTTCAAGGTTCAAAATGTTGTGGACTCAGAGATGCTCTTCTGCATACCTTGGTTGTAACGAGTGGTTATTTGAGTTACTGTTTCCTTTTTATCAGCTCAAACCAGTCTAGAGATGATCGTGCGTGAAAATTCCACTCAATCAGCAGTTTCTGAAATACTCAAACCAGCCCTTCTGGCACCACCAACCATGCCACGTTCAAAGTCACTTAAATCGCCTCTTCCCCATTCTGTACTGAATGCACTGTACTGTTTGCAGAAAATAATCTAATGTTCTTCTCTCGAACTGAAGAATAGAGGTGAGTCTAACCTGGCGTGAGATAAATTCCTATGCTCGTCAGCAAAAAGTCTTTCGAATCATGAAGCATCCATTCAAATACATGCAATATGTGACATGTTTGCCCTTTAAACTCTTTCGAAGTGTTAACTCCTGGGATGTGTTGCAATTAATCGAGCTTGTTAAATACGTGTCAATTGTGTATTGTGATTGGAAGATAATGTTTGATTATTGTGTGATATTGTCTAATCGTGTTGAAAGGCTGCGAAAGCTCTTTCAAATTATTTTACAATATTATCTCTGTATCTTCGTCTGTCTTGTGGAAGTACCGTGTTTATGTTTTGTGTGCGATGAATTCCACCTTGATGTAAAACTAATAGATTGGGTGTTGGCCGTCCTCCCAGTTCATTTTAGCCCTATTGTAAACAAAACTGTGTTCAATGCAAATGTCAGCCTTTGTCCGGCTGGTGAAGTGGTCAATGTAAAAATATATCACTAACTGAGAAGAGGCTGTAATTGTATCTAATTACGTCTAGCCAGTCATAAATTTGATTTGATTGTTAATTAGTAATCTCTGCCGTGGGAACTATAAATTGTACTCCTAAATAAACATTTGCATTTGTTGCTTTTAATTTGTAGTTCTATGTGCTGCTTCTTATAGCAAATCAATAATTAGTGCATTATGTAACAGTAATTATAATTGCACAATGCCTCAGTTTTTCCATAAGACAGTATCCTGGCACACAGTAGTGGACTAATACGTTGTTGTCGCTCGCTGTGTTCCAGACTACGCCACACCTTATTATCCGTGTTTTCTTATTGTTTGGATATTTGACTGCCTTGTGACATAGGCCATGTAAATTCGATTTTGTACTTGTACGAGGAGTACTGTGGAAAAAAAGATTATGAACACATCTTATGGAACAACAGTATTGTGGGATCATTAATATTGATTAATTATTGAATTTTTTGAGGAAAAACAACGTGCAACAACAAATATTAAAAGTTAAAAATAATATAGCTGCAAGCAGCAAACCGGAAAGGATTCAACATCATGTAACATATGTTGGAAATTTACCATGAATCTCTACAACCATGCCAAGTTTGCCGAGTTCTTGAGAAATTATGGGAGTTTTATAGCCATTTTTGCCAAAAGTGGCAGAAGGAAAGAAGTAAAGAAAAAGAAAAGCCTTAACAAAAACAACAATGTGCCTACGCACTTTCAGTGCTTGGCCACCTAATTATTAATTTACAAGAACAACACTTTAATTGCATGTGTTTGGATGGGAAATGACAAGCACAGAATATGCCACATGAGCACAAAGATTTCTATCTTAGGAGCATGCCCTGCAATTTAGCTTGAGACTTTTGGCAATATTCCGGTGCCACATTGCGTACGTACGCATCATCCAGACGTGAAAATGAAAATTATTCAGGGTTTAATATTATTTCTGTTGAGACGTGTGAATGAATTATTTAACTCTCTTTCTCTGAGAACGCTTCACCACCCTCACTGATCTTTCACCCTGTGTGCCTCCCAGTGCTGCTTTTTGTTCCGTTCCAGTGAACAGTGCAGTTTATGAGCAGGTTGCTTAAGTATTTGCCATCTTTATTGTTGGCAAAATCATTAAATTTTTAATCGGACCCAAATCACCCTCACTGTGTCCTTTCGTCTTCAGGGAATTGGGACTGCCCTCAGTGGGGTGAGGGAAAATGGCTAGGAGGGCAACTGTTGCAGACTGTTATTTAATTCTAATTCTTGAACCTTCAGACCAGGCGCCCTTTCCCTATTCCACCCTTTAAGTCCCGGTCGTGATCTTGGAAGCCGGAAAGCAAGCCAGCCCTGCTATCAGCACAAGTTGCGCGGACATTAACTTTTAAAATCTAATTTACAGGTATTAACAGAGGCCTGTTATTTCCATATTACTTTCACAGCGAAAGCAATTTTATTGTTTGAAACAATTCAGGGATTCCCATGTTTCCCATAAATATTTCAAGAGCACCCCGCAACCTTAATTCGGATCAGGCCAGATATTTTGTTCTCTGCGACTTGTTAGACCGGCCTGGCATCAGGGTGCTTAGGGTTAGGTGGGCTTTGGGAGCAAAAATGTGTACAGTTGTATGCATTTGCCTTTTATCTTGGAGCCAAACCCAAAAATATTCCTGCAATGCAGACGACAAGTCTGGATAAACTCCACTCACATTTGACGGATGAAAGAATCGAAATGTCTGAAATATTCATGTTATACATGATGGCACAGGGGACGGTAAAGTGCTGCCATTGTTCAACGTTTGCACTTTCACTACATTAACTTTAGACATAAATCCGCTTAAATCTGTTTACATTCATTCAATTAGCTGTGAGTCATAGAAGCTGAATTAGCTAACCTTTTTTCCACGCAATTTTTAACTCATCCTCAGCTACCTGATGCATTGTATTTAAAGTATCCGTCTCATAACCTGGGCTTTAGTGCACGTGGCAGAAAGTATGAGAATGTTTAGTCTAAGAGTGGTTTGTTGACCAAATCAAGAGGTGTATTGATGAAAATGCTGCCTGAAAATGTCCTTGTTTCGCAGTAATAGAGTATTCTACAGTGTCACAGGTGCTACGTATGCCTTGCAGCCCTCGAGGCCTCATCGACAAAAGGAAATTCTTGTCACACTTACATAAAAAATTCTAATTCCAGCAGGCTGCAAAAGTGCCACTTACACACAGCCTGAGCACTACTAGTGGGAAATACCACTCCATGTAAAGGCCAGACCTATTCTGTTTATTTTGTTACATAATCAAATAAGAGTACATTGTAGTAAGCTATGACAGAAGTTTTAAAGACATCATTAAAGAATACTACTCTGAAGTAAAAAAAAAAAAAAGTTAGCAAGTGGTCTTGGCATTTGATATATTGATAGAATGTACTGTAGACAAAGAAATCCAGAATTTATTCAAACTCAAAGAAAGAAAGAAAGAAAGAAAAATCATTAAGCCTACATGTCACCCATATTAGGATCCCTTGTCTTGGCCTGATTTTCACAGGCAGTGAAGGGAAAATAGCCTCAGGGAAAGCAAATGCTTTTTTTAAAAAAGTGGTTCTGAATAATGCATGATAGACAGAGCCAGCAGTTAGTGGCTTAACTTGTGTTTAATATTGACAAAGTTCCCCGTGGGTGCCCATTAATCATTTTGAGCTCCAAGTGTGAATTATACAGCATTAACCTCATAACATCACGCAAGTAAGGTGGTATTTTGTGCACGCTTTAAAGCAGTTCAAGGGTGGCTAAGGTCGGTATAATGGTGGGCAGAGGCTACACTTTGTCAGAAATTTGCGAAGCACTTTAAAACACAAATTATAAAACATTAAGTAATTTCCCCAGCGATTAAACACATCTGAGCAATACACCTCATATTTTCTGGCATTAGAAAACAAACATTGGCTTTAGCTAGGTGGGCAAGCAAGCGCCTGATTACGTAGTGCCCGCATGCATGGTCCCTGAGTATTTGAGCGAGCATGAGAGAGAGAGAGAGAGAGAGAGAGAGAGAGAGAGAGAGAGAGAGAGAGAGAGAGAGAGAGAGAGAGAGAGAGAGCAGTCTTGATTAATAAGACTGTCCTTAGCAACAGTACCGACCAGATCATTTTTCTTATACACATTATTAGACAGTTCATAAAGCTTTTTAATTGCACATTTTTGCAATGGATTGTCGAAACGTAAGTATTGCCGAAAACGTTTTGTACATGGGTTGCCATAAATTTTCATTTATGTAAATATTTTAAATCATGAGGTAGATGTCTACTTTGAAACATTTCTATTCTATTCTGAAATATGTATCGTGCATACATCAAAATCTTATTATTATGGTAGTATTGGTATTATTGTTGTTCTGGTGTATTACTTCGCAAAAGCTTTACTTTAGCTTTCCATATTTTACTAATTAAATTTTATATCAGTGTCATTCTGAAGAGGTAATCTGATTAGATACATTTTATACTCCCTACTCGCATAAAAACTGGGGGTTAATTGCGCGGACTGTACCGCTATTGCTTTTGATTTTGTAACGAATAAAAGCTTTATCTAATGGGGTAAGAGGCTATTCCGCTCGCATTCCTTTTAAATTCTGAGAATCACTCAGATCCCTTTCACGGCGAGGAAACGGTGCGCCTCTGGCTCTTTTAAAAGTAAGTGGGAAAACATATTTGCTGCTCTGAGGGTTGCTGCACCAGCTGTCCTCAACTCCCAACCACCTCCGCACTAGGTCTGTAATATGTTATTTTTTCAAGACTTTTGCAACAAATGCTACTCAAGCATTAGTAACAAACTGCGTATATACGCTGTAATTAATGAGACCTGTTCACGTGTTTAATGTTAGTGTCTTTGCAAGACAATAAACACGGTTTTTAGATATAAATCCCTCGAGTTTTGAAATAAAAAAAAAACATATATCACAACTTTTATATGAATCTATGCTACGGTATTATAAAGCCGGTTTTATACGTTGATAATGTCGAATTTATAAACTCAAAACGTGTTGACGTTACTAGTTCTATCATTTTTAGACTGTATTTAATTACATCATACAAGTTTGTTACACGATGCCTGCAGTGCAACATCCAATGTGACTTCCGTATATTCGAATACATTTTTTTATTGTATTATAATGTCTTAAGCGTAAAAAAATTTAACTAGGCCAACTCAAAATATAAATAAGTGGATTTGTTTTTGTACAGAGTTTGAAAATATCGAAACGTTTCTGTACATTTAAATGTTAGGTTGAAATAGTTGTTATTAATGGCAGCCAATTAGAATCTTAGGACGTCGGTTTGTTAAAGGTGTGTATAATATCGCATAAGAATCGTTTGTATTTGACGGCGCGGTGGGACACTTAGAAGTTACCCATCCGAAGACCACAGATACAGTTTCAATGTGGATAAGACTATTAGTTGGGATTGAATTAAATCCCCATCTGAACAAATATAGTGTATTGATATGTTACTCTGTGTTTCCTTTTTCAGTGCGGGCGTTTTTCAAACTAATTCATTTTACATAGATTTTTTTGTGATTAAATTGTATTTTTCCATCAGTTATAAGACACTTTGCTAAAGGAAACGCAACAGACAGAACAGGAAGTTGGGATGGAAAGTCTTTTCCAGCCGAATTTGGTACCTATTTTAATGCATATCCTGGAGGTTAAACCTTAAAGTTAAATAAATAAATAAATAAAATACAACACAGGCAGTGTAGTCAGTAGGAGGGGGTCTAATGGAAGCATAACCATGTGGTGGTGCACTCCTAGACAGGAGGGTTTGACAAATTCAAGAGATTATTTCAAACTGTATGCTGTTTTGCTTTTTGTTAATGAATGGGTTTAGCCTGTATTTGGGGTCTATCTGTGTTTAGCTGGCGATTATTGGGTCATAGACAGAGGATAGAATAATGACATCCTTTATTCCCTTTTCTCCATATTTACATAATTCAAAGCATTCCTTTTGGTTTGGTTTCAGTTTCGTGATACTGAAGCCTTGTTTGAAGGAATATGGTGAATAGGCTGTAAAAAGTGTGCTTTACAGATGTATCGATAACCACTCCAGGCAGAAGGAAATGTTGTATACCTTACAATTGTGCGCATTGACGCAGGTCAATAATGATGCAATCTAGGTTAAGAACCGCGTTCAAGGTTAAAACAGCAGCGCAGAGTTTAACAAGTGACGTTCTGGTTACAAGACCACTGCTTTAATCCCTGGGCAACACCATTTTCCCTTGACTGAGCACTCTGAAATGATAAAAAATGAAAGGATCGAAAAAATTGAAGTTTGTTGAAATCGCTTGTTGAATTTCTATGGTCGCACCAATTAGCTGACTCTGCCACCACAAAGGTGCATAGAGGATGTAAAACATGGATGCATGCTTTAAAACTCCAAGACTTATGTTATTATATTCCTTCTTTTATACAGCAGGAGGGGCAAGAGTCAATGCTACCAGAATGTCTTCTTGGTGCCCGATGAGACAGATGGTCATTATCAAAATTCATAAATCATAGCACATATTCTAGTATCTGGGCACAGAACCTACGAGCCACCTAACCATGGAATTGGTATAGTATATCCTGTTCATGAATGGCTTAAAGTTCTCAACTTTGGGCCTCCTGAATGGCTCAGACACTAAAGGCTCTGGCCTGAGCTCAGACTGAGCCCTATGAGCTGGACTCAATTTGAATTGAGGGTGGGTTAAATCAGCAGAGCTTCTCTTACTTACGAGCATCTCTTATCAGCTTCCTGGGCACCTGCAGGCTTGCAATATCGTTGAGCGGGACATTCCTTCAGTTTGGAAAAGAGACAGGTGGCTCGAAGGTGACTAGGATAAGAAGCCTAGTTTTACTTCCTTACCATCCCCATGTGTGGTGGTGGGACTAGTGGCGATGAGCAGAGGTGTATTAACACAATTGCCAATTCCAAATTGAGTGGGAGAAAAAACAATTGGCGATTCAAACAATTGATTCCAAAAAGAAAAATAAAGTTCTCGAATTTGCTTCCCTTTTAAAGTGGTTGTCGATGTTTGTCAGGTAATTATTATTTCATATGTTTAAAATAGATCAGTTAGTTTAGAATGTTATATTTTTGTAAAGGTGGATTCCGGTCACCATGTGTCTTGATCCAAACAAACAAGCATTGCAAGCATGATGTATGAAACAGAAATGGTGAGTGAGGTTTTGCTGCCCCTGCCCCCACCTCTCCCACCGGCGGCCTCCCTATGTGAGCTAGGTGGTGCACTGGTAATTGCCAGCCTCCCTGTGGTCTCAGAGGATAGTGTCACTTCCTCCGCTGTTAGCTGGCTTTCCCCGGTGGGAGAAGGGGCAAGAGGACAAGTGGAGACCCATGAGACCAGTGGCAAACTGCAGGTTAATAATAAGTCTGCAGGTTATCGATACATGAGCACAGAGGGGCATATAGCAGCCTTTACTGGTTCCCCTACTGCAGCCTTTACTGGTTCCCATTTAAAATTAGAACAAAGTGACTTACAGTTAGTAGTTCTATCCACCCACTCTCATTAATTATTACTAGTAGAATTTTAATGTGCATTCCATAGAAAATAGAAACATGATGGTTTTTTTCTTTCAGTTTATGCGTAATCTGTCTGGTGTGAATTTATACATAATCTGCATTTTGCCATTGTGAATGTCATTAAGAAAATCTGCAGCACACTAAAGCTATTGTTGAATGTTTTGAGTTACAGAGTTTTTTTCTGAAAAAAAGAACAAGAAAAAAAGAAATCTCTCAGAACACTTTGCCAAAGTTATCACCATGGCAACCGCAGTAGACTTACGTTGGCAGAATGTTCCTGAAGGCAAATTCACAACTGCACCCTACACGTCGTTTGATTCAATAGGTTTCATGTAACATTAAGGTCCTGCCAGTGAACCGCCACACTATTTTATGGTTCTCTAACTCGAAATGGTGATGCGTTTGTGCCACACTAGGAGTGCCCTCCCCCACAGGACGAGGACATCATGGATATCCCTCTAGATGACCCCGAGGCCAACAAGGCAGCTGCCAAGATCCAGGCCAGCTTCCGGGGGCACATGACCAGGAAGAAGATGAAGGATGACAAGCCCAGAGAGCAGGTGAGAGGTCGAGATCTCAGGGAATGAGTCAACAGTCCCCCCAGAAGTAGGTGGTCACTCTCCTCCCCCAATCACAGAACCAGATTCCATGAAAATACATCTCCCACATTCTGGGTCCACGTGGATCATTGGTGATAAGGTGTAAAGCTTGCCTATGCCTGTGATGTAGGTGGAACACAGGTATACCCCTAATATTTATTTAATTTATTCATATCTGTACATCTAACCTTCCGGCATAATTCTGGTTCCCTAACCGCTACTCTGTCAGCCTGACCTTTGTCCTGTTTTTCGAGGCGTTTTAGTATTACAAACACAGCAGCGAGACAGTGGGTTCCCCTCGAAAAGTACCCCCTGTCTCATCTTCTGGCCGCCGTGCAAGTGTCAGAGCCAGAACTAGCGTGGGTGGGGCGGGTGGGAAGTGGGGGCACCGTGTCATTACTGTGCTGCAGCTGGCGCTCGGTGTCTTGGCGTGACAGTGAGGGTGTGATTAGCGCCACGAGAAAGGTGGGTTTCAGTGCAGCAGTGCCAGTATTTGGAAAGGCTGGAGGCATCTTGTTGAAAACCCCTGGGTTTTTTGCAGGTCTAGTTTTTGAATGCGATTTTTTTTCACTACACTTTCACTAAAATCTTCTTATCAGACTTTTGAAGTCCCAACTTGATGTGATCATAGATAAGTTTTCCATGATGTTTTGTGCTGTCCTTGGCATCCCTGTAATTTATTCAGCGGAAATATGAATATGAATATGACCACTAACACATGGCTGCCATTTTTTGGCAGACCAAAAAATCAGCACTATTTCTTGGCAGAAGATGGCTGTAAATTGGGACAGGTTTATCTCATGCTCTTGCAAATATGCCTCTCCAAATACTAATATATTATACTGGATGAGTACATTTTATCACTACAATTATTATCAGCTCATTTAACATGAATATGTATTTAGACAAGCAAACACCTCTTGTAGAATGTCTTGTAGAAGAGGCTAGTATAAACAACCAGTTAGTATGTATCCACAGGACAACTGGCAGAGCCAGCCAACCTACAGCCCATATCCTATCATATTTTTAGGCATCACACTGTACTGCAGATTTAGCTGCAACAGACAGAGGGCACTGTTTTCAAATGATTTCTCATGTGGTATTCATGCTTGGTCTGAACCGGTTTTGTTATATTAAATCAGGAGAAAAACAATTTCAGAAAATTTCATGAATTTTCAAATTCATGTTTTACTTATATTAAATGCTCCACAGCAAAGAGCATTAATACAGTAAGCATAGTAGAAACAAAAATATCTTTTGAAAGCTGGAAATCTTAACCATATTGCTTGCAGGAAAGTAAAGAGATATATGAACTTAGCTTTTAATGGTTGATTGAATAAGCCAACTAGACCACACTCACTCCTGAGGGACACCTCCCCATTCAGGTGCCCCAATCCACTGAAACAGAGGGTCATATTGCACTGTGATTATTTAACCAGAAAATAATATTTTCCTCCAGGAATTAATAACCTAGCCACTGCTTGTAGCATACCATTAACAGTCTCCTGGCAATGCTGGCTTTGTTATATCCGTTGCCTGGCAACATCACAGACCATATCTACTAATCTTTCATATATTTCATTATGTGAAATAGCTTGAATATTTAAGAAAGTAGTAGATCAATTAGACAACTACCACCAATTGGTTTGTCCACAATGGTTTGCCCACATATTTCTCTTTTGACCAGCAATATAAAATTTTAGAGGAAGGGAGAGGCAGCGGCAGATGTTTCAGATGAGGCACTCACTAAGGTACAATTACCTGGCCTAGTTTTCTCGCCATCCTTCTGGTTTGTAACCAGTAAGGTCAAGTAACAGCTTCCAAATATAAGCCCCTCCGTAGCTGCCAAGTTCCGATCTGATGCGCAAGGTAGATTTGATCTTTGATTCCTCAGAAATGAGTCCCAATTTATTTTATTTTTTAAACCACCAAACGTTTAGGATCAGGGAAATTGAGAAGTTTATTCATGGTTACAGTGTGCCTTCAGCATTGGTATCCCGGCACAAGGCCCTTCCCCAGCCCATTCCCATTCCTTGTTCTCTGTGAGAAGTCAAACCACCTCACAGAGGAAGGCATTGTCTTGAGGCAGTGCGCAATAATCACATGCACCAGCGTATCGTCACATTGAGCCGGCTACCCATGATCTGTCTGACAAGTTAAAAACAGAGTGTGTTTTTCATTAGCATAGGATATTTTTGTTGTAACTGTCACACATCACAGAAGCCCCTGTTTCAGTCCTGTTTGCAGTTTGTGGAAGGTTAAAGGGTGGGAGCAGATCATGATGGTGGAAGGTTTGCGGGCATGTGGCGTAAAGCTGATTGGAGCTCATTAGAGGTTGCTGGTGTTTCCACCGCAATCAGATACTGATACAGAGCCACTTATCACAGATACAGAGCCACTTATCAACCCTGTAAAAAAATGTTCTGCTTTCGAAAAGCAGAAGTAAATTAAGGTCAACTTTTTTCTTCATTTTTAAAAATGTAATAATGTGTTACTGCCTGTATTAATGTGTTAAGTGAAGAAAATGTGTGTGCTGGATTCACACAGTTTGTACACGGTGTTCTAGGGCTGTGAGAAACCAGCCATGACACACTGGATCTACACTCTTGCATGTACCTAATTACAATGAAGTACGTTTATTAATTATCATTCAGGTTCCTACTGGATAGTTTCTGGGATTGTAGTGTGTTCATACAAATCAGGTAGAATTGGAATCAAGTTGAATTTCTACTGGTCCATGGGCTGTGACCACCGCATTATCTATTCGCAATTACCTGAGCTGGGGTTATTATTGAATTATGGTACTACTGTGCCCAATATCAAAGAAAAATTGGGTACATCAACATTCAGTTGCTTCAAAAAACACGGAGCATGTAAAGAGGAAGAATGTTGTTGGTTCAATTGACTTCCAGATGTCAATGGAGGCATTGAACTAGGGGTAGACATCATGTCTACACACAGACACCAGTCTGTGATGTATTAAATGCCAGAAGCCTGCAATACGGCCTGTCCACTGCTAAAGACCAATAGTTCTGTAGTTCTGAAAAGGATTTATTGCACCGCTGTGACTGGCACTGGTTTAAACTTTGTTCCCGAAACGCCAGATCTAGAAGATGAACAAAGTTGTCCATCAGTCTTAAGGGTGATCGTTTCTTTCTACGTGTGTTTTTTTTTCAGAAGCAGCAGGAACGGAAGTAATTCCGGAAGGGAATTATGTGAGACAACGCATCGGCATCTGAACTGCGAGGTCCCAACTACCTGCCGGAACACATCAGACCGACTGCAATAACAACAGCTTTTTGGCCCAAGGAAAATGTTGAGTGTAAAATAATTACAATATCTTTTGATTAGTTCACTTTCGAAAACTGTCTTGCTTCCCATCCAATCAGGGAGAAACTCGTGACCCCAAGCAAACGTTTCACAGCATGCATTTAAAAGAAAAAAAATACATTTTGTGTTCACATAGTAAAGAGTCAGTTCATCCCCACTGTGTAGAATTCAGTACTCCTTAAAGGTCATTCAGTCTTTAAATATCCTCACATATATACTTATGCATTTACATGACAGGACTGATTAATGTGTTTTATAAATGTGACGTGTTTTGCATGCCTATTTAATAAAGTGGAAAGACTGGAAGGAAAATTAATTCTACTGCATTTTGAACATCGGGAAGATATGTCTGATGGTATATTGCTGGCAAACAAACCATACGTGATGTCAAGTCAAACTTCAACAGAACTCAAAACAGTAAAACCAAAACACTCTTTTGGTTACACGTTAATTAAATGTACTTTTAAGTCAAGCTCAGTAAAATTTACTTTTAAATAAATGCAAAAACCAAACCACACTCAGGTGGTGAGCGTGTCACAAAGCCTGCCTTGGGCATGGAACCACAGACTGCATGCCACAATCAGTTTTCTTAACTAATTTTAGTATTGATCTATCTAATCCAACTTCATATCTACTTTTGTGAATATGATATG
>JAOVYW010029556.1:4583-29757 GCA_025775045.1 Hiodon tergisus
CCTCCAGTTATGAACGTGAAGTATCTTAACATTACATTCTAAAGAGATTAGTCACCAGGCTAATGTCAAATTCATAGCAGAGGGGAAAATCACTTTTAACGTGATTAGGTGCTGTAAGTGGCCTGATACGGTTTGTGATGGAATTCTAAATCCATGCAACTAGCAGACAGACTAGACGATAGACATGGAAATTACCACAAAGCAATATCTGCTTACCTGTAAAGTGTAGTTTGCCTTTTCGCTAATTAGATGGTTGATAAATTTAGCTGTGTGCTGAAAGTGGACTTTTTCTGAAGGGGAGGGTAAAGCAGGCATTATCACTGCACAGTCGTGAACGAAACATGATTTTACTGCATTGATTAGCATGACTTAACATATAAAATCGTCTAATCGCTCTGACATAAACACACAGCAAACAGAATGCTTTGACATTTTCCTTTAGTTGTAAAAAATTGACATATGAGAAATATTATACCGTCAGCTGTTGGATGAATGATCAAATATTTCTTGTCTATAAGTTGAGATTTACGATGAGATAAATTTGCCAACTGTAAAAAAAGAAAAGAAGATTAAAATCAGTGTAAATGGAAAAACACAAATACATTTGACATCTGACACGTCTTATAATTTAATATAAAGAGTGAAGACCAAATAAAAATGATATAGACCTCATAAGCCCTTCTGTCTGGCTTTGGCAATCCCAAATATCTTTCTGAAAAAGCAGAGGCTGAAAAATAAACATGAGAAGAGTTTAGGAAAATGCACTAGTAAAAATCAGCAAAACATAAGGGTTTAAAATGGTTCTTAAATTGATTCTTGGTGTGCGTCTGATATTGTCCATTTGGCCACTATTTTGTGCTTCCCAATTTTTCTTCAGACACGACTGGTTGGGTGCTCATCATGCTCATTTTAATGACAAACCACAACAGACAGGCAGGTTCCTATTAACTGTGTTTTTGCCAAAGACAAAGGCGACATCGTAAGACTCCTGGTGATGTCTGATTTTGTCTTTTTCAAATGATTTCCGTGCATAAATCAAGTTTGACAGAGCTGATGTGCATGTGATCCAAACTCAAATATTTTTTTACCATAATTAGATATAATTACCATGGGTCCCACCGTGGTCTAGCACCACAAGCATTTGTGGTTGATGCGTGTCTTCATTGTCACCCCACCTCCCAGGCTGATAAAAAGCCAACGCACGCACACGTGCGCCACTTACCATATAATTCGAAGTCTGTGATGGGAGACAGGGCAGCTCCGCATGTCAGTGGTGAATCCTCTGCACTGAGGAGGAGGCTGGTTAAATATCCTCCATATACCTGTGTGGCAAGTAGACACAGTGAAGTCTCAGAGAACTAAAGACCTTTCATTATACTACAACCCATGAATGGCTGGCTGTGGGTATTTACCTGTCCATCAGTAATCAAAAACCACTGTATTGGGAAATATCTGAAGGCAGAGGCAATGTATTTTTCTTTCGGTTTAGCTGATCCTAATGTAATTAGTAATCAGAACAGCTTGCCGGTTGAAAGGCTGCTGAAATGTCTGCTTTAATGGATTCACTTTGGCCACAATTTTCCAGCCAATATTGCCAGAAGCAGCTGGTGGTCCGGTAGTAAAGATGGTGAATCTCTGTCTCAGTTGATAGCCTTTACAACTTTAAAATCTTCCTGGATATAGGCTAAATAATTTAATAGTAATAAGAACTTGCCTTCAGATGTGTACTTTATTGAACAGTGAAATAATATTGTACCCTTATGGAAAGTCATGATTATTTGATATTTGTCACAAATGGCATCACTAGCCTAAACAAAGCATATTATGTAATACTGAACTAAGAAAGTAAATTTACTGATTACTGAAACAGCCTTGGTAGAGAAATGTTCCATAGTTCTGGACAGACAACAAACCAAACAACAACAAAAAATTCAGTTATACAACTAAATGATAATTAGTGAAAGTAATGGGATGAAAGTGAAATTATGATACATTGTGAGAATAAATGAAGAAAATAAAAGATGATTAACCACCAAAATATCTGTTTTTTTTTTTTTGCTGTGTGATTTAAGACCCCTATGAAACTGTTTAGTTTAATTGTGATAGTGGAGCTGTAGGGAACATGCCCTTTTTATATCCACAAATATTTCCATATTCTCACTGGGTGAAATGTTTTACAAAATAAAAAGGTAAGTGTGACACACAGCTGGCAGCCACGCAACTCTAATGGGACCTTGTTGCGCACCTGAGTGTGGTTCCACTAATGGTAATCACACTCAGGTACCAACAATTCCAGGCTCTGTGGTTCAGCATATTTAAAAGTTGTGTTTGTTGCTTTATCTTTAAACCAAGTAAATAGATAAAGCAACAAACAATACATGCTAAACATTCTAGTTTGGGAGGGCGTGGCTGCCAGCTGCGTGCCAGAGTAAGCCTTCCACAAAAATATTAAATAATAAAATATATCACTTAATTTTGTTTTATCCACTTGTGACATATGTAAGAAATTGCATTGCAGGTTAAGAGCTTCAGCTCTGTTGATCGCATAAGTTTGAAAGGAGTCTTTGTTAGTGCTTGAAGCACAACATTAAGCCTCCACAGAGGCACTATGCTCTTCAACAAACCTTGGCATTTTCAGCCTGTAGGATGCGTGTGCATCCCACGAGAAGGGATTGTGATGCGATGCCATCAAGCCCAGAATTCTCTGGTAAGTCACCACTCAGACATAGTAGACAGCATGGACAGGGAGTACAGTTTCAGTCCCAGGTATGTTGCTACCTGAGCTGGCTCCAAATGGCTCATCACATTGTTCCATGATGAGCTGAGTGTGACGCTGTGCTTGTTTGAGCAACTCTGCACATATAAGCCAGTCGTCTAGACAGTTCAGGACCCTGGCGCCCTTGAGCCTCAGGGTGACCAGAATTATATCTGCGCACATCGTGGAAACACATGGAGCCAACAAGTGTTTGAAACTCATAGCTATGCCCTTGGAATGCAAACAACAATATTTTCTGTGTGCTTATCTTATGGGGATGTGAAAGTAAGCATCCTCAAGATCCACCATTGCGAACCAATTGCCTAGACTAATGGCCTGGGACAGTTTCTTCAAGGTCAACATCTCAAACTACCAGCTGCTCAGATAGATGTTGCCTGAGATTGAGAATCGGTCTGAAACCGTTTTCTCATTTTGACACCAGAAAGTACAAAACCCCCGGCCCCAACGTGTTCCAACATTTTTGAGTTGACAAGGGCTGAGGATTTTCTTGCAAGATCATCAGTACTGTTTTGTCATGTATATGTAGTATATAGTATAAGGGAAGCCCTGTTGCTATTTCGTCAGAGATAACTATCAGATACTTCTCTGTTGCTAATTAATGTTCTAATAAAGAAATCCAGCCTGCTTTTACTAAACCAGAATGAAGACTTTTCTTTCCTCCAAAGCCTGTTGCAGCAACTCCCTAAGGCTGCTACTTCTCCTTAGAAGGAGCTACGTTGCGCTGATCAAAGCCAGTACTGTATGGGGTGCTTTCAGTCTACCTCGACCAAAAAAATCTGTACACAGCGATGGTGCCTAAGGCTGGTTCTGAGGGCACCAAAGAGGATACTGCAAAGGCCTGGGAGCCCACTGCTTGAGCAACATCTGCTGCTTGGGAACCAACTAAGCAATAGCTTTGACTCCCTAGCCTCCTTGGAGTACCATAAAAAGATCTGAAGAAGGTATAGCCTGGAGGGATCAGCTTCAGAAAAGTCTGGGTGTGATAGCCGCAAATATCAATGGGCCGCTACCAATGAGGCCAGATTCTGGCCTGTTGCATGGCTGAGCAGCTTCACTGATTTTAAAAGTGTCCTTGCAATCAGCTGGAGCTCCCCTAGCTGATTGAGCCTCAGCCCTCCAATTCCTGAGGTTAATATTCTAAACTGGTAGGCCACTATGATGGCTTGGAAGCTCCCCAAGCAGGCCAAGAATGTGCCAGCAGAGTAAGCGCGCTTTCACTCTGCACCACTTCTTCAGGCACACCACCTCTTTTGACCTTAGGGCCAGACATTAAGGCAGGGCCAGCTCAGAAACTGACAACCCCACAGACTGGAAGTGAATAAGGCCCATTGAATCCATTCCATGAAGCCTTTAGATGTCACTTGACCGCCCAGCAAAAATCAGGGTGAATGGGAGAAGTGTCCATAGTCTACGAAGGCTGGCTGTCAAACATGGAGGGCGCAGGTGAAGAGAAAGAGCCCCAAGACAAGGAGGAGTCTCCACGCTGAGGAATCCTCTCACTCTCCTCCCTTAAACTCCTTAGATCGCCTCTCAGGTCCCAAGAGAGATGTTGAATTCCCAGTTCCCTTGGGTGTTCACTGCCAGGATGCTCATTTGAACGCCTTTGGGAGAAGCCGCTGGTGGTCAAACATCAACTTACATTGAGCTGCATTGAAAAGCATCAACAATATGTCTGGCTGCATTGACTGAAATCGGAGCTGTGTCAACTCCATTGAAGCTGCATTGACAGTCTTGAGGGTATCGATGTACGTGCTTTGATCTGTCATAGTCATGTCTGCCAGCTTTTTTACGATTGCAGTCATGACACAGGTGCTCTCTTGATTTGGCATAACTACGAAACATTCTTGTCTCTCACTAATGTACTAAGATTGAGATATCACAGTGAAATTCAAGTTAATTTTAATTTGGAAAAAAAAGTCACTGAATCTCTGACTCACTACCGTAGCATACTCAACAATGTGTGATTCAGACAGAATATTTCAGCAGCCGTTACTGGTGTTAAAACATATACAAGTGGAGGTAAAAACTGAAGGACTAAACTCACTTGTTAATAAGTCAGTGTTGCTTGTAATGGTTTATTAATTAGTGGAGAGGATGGTGACAGATAGATTGGTGCTCTCTGCAGCAGCTGCCCAATCGTCAGCCTTCCCTACAGTGGACTGTTAGGCCTCACTCTGGATTGAGAGGACCCTGATTTATTTGAAAATCTCTTTGTGATCTGTTGCACCACAATAAAGTGATAAAAAAATCTCACAAAAGTAGTTGATACTAGGACTCAAATAGGCAGCTACAGCTCTGGGAACCAAGACCCAGGACAAATGACACTAGGCAACACGTTAACACTTACCTCCTTAAGTAATGAACCAATGCCCAAAATGAGCGACATGCTAACTCTAAACTCATTTAGTAAGGAATCAAGGCCAAGCACAAATTACATGCTAACACGTCCATCTTAAGTATTCAGACAAAGAACAAAAGCTAACAAGCAATTCATAAAAATGTCATTACCTTCCCATAGGCTCCAATGCGAGTTTTGTCAATGTATGGCTCTTTAGATACAATGCTGAAACAAGGGCAAAATGTTACTGGTTAGTCACCCCAATTTATGCATTTGCAACAGGTTTTAGACTTGCTACCTGAGTTTTCTGAATCTTTATAGGTTTGTTTCATAAATACCTTGAATTGGGAAAAGAAAGAGACAATATTCTAAGTTTTTTTTAAGGTTATGTAATGCTGCTCGCTTTGACTTGCTTTTGGGCTAGATAGCCATCTTGTAGGCTAGTAGAATCTGGCTTTTATGAAAAAATGATGTCCTCAAAAGCTAGTGCTTTAGCATTGCGGAGTAACTGTTCTTTGTTTTAAAGATCCCTTGCAATGACATTGTTGGAGTTCCCTCGGGGCTTACTTCAGTGCCTCCAGCTGGTCCCTCTCCTCGAACGCACCCAGCCGGCGCTGGACCTTGTGAAGGAGGTAGGTGCCTCGGAAGCCACTTCCTCGGCCGTCTAGACGGACAACCACTGCGCCAAAGCTGCTGACCAGGACAGTGGCCCAGTCCACCTGGAACTGCTCCGACACTGCCTGGCCCCCCGGGGCACCGTCCCTGAAAACCGTGTCAAGAAGCCCCATCAAACGTGTTTGCCAATTGCCCCTGCTGGCTGTCAACCAGCACTCTCTCTTGAGATTTCTGTGTCTTCATTGGAATACTCAGTGTCACTGATTTCAATCACCCCCGCAGTCCTTGGCAGCACGGTTGCGTTTAGAATGAGATTATGACAGGAGATGAGGGCAAGGTTAATTAAGACGAGCTGGAAACATTTTCATTTGCAACATAATTAGGGTGGCTGAGGTATCAGAAATGCGGTGCCGCCGGTTTGATTAATAAAGTGATTAACAGCCGCGGCTCCGTGTGATTAACACTGCTGATGAAGTTTACTGTGTCCCTGGGGCATGCTGGTGAATGGAGGTTGTGAGGAAAATGCTCAAGGTCAGGAGTGGAAACAATGGAACTGTTACAGGGTCCTCCGTTGTACCTATGGCAGCATGCTGGATGGAATGATAGATGTCAAAGTGCCACAATTGTGTAATGACCGTTCAATAGAAGGAGCGAGGGGTAGTGTGTGTTGTGTGTGTGTGTGTGTGTGTGTGTGTGTGTGTGTGTGTGTGCATGTGTGCGTGCTGTACTGTTAACTATTCACTTACACTAGGAAGAGCAGGGGATAGTGTGCTGTCTCCTGGAAACCCGCAGGTTTGAGGACCTGCATTGTCAGAGCTACAGGCAACAATAATTAACAATAATCAATGTGCTCACCATCCAGACAGTCATTCCTCAATAAACGTAAACAGAGACAAACTCTCACTGAGACAAATAGCAAAGAAGAAAATCGTTTCATATGACAAAGCAGAGTAGTACATACTGTCATCTTCAACGGTTATGTCCCTGTACTCCACTTTTGGCATCTGCATGGAGTCTAAAGTCTCCTTCAGATCCTCGTTCATCTCCAGATTGAAAACCTCTGCAGGTGAGAGGAATAAGGAATAAGCCTCCGAGTTCCGAGGCTTTGTCTGTTTCCTGGAAATCATGGGGTTTCCTGGCCTCTCACTGCATCCAGAAGCATGGTGCCTGGGTCTTACAGATCTTTGCTCACAGGGTCTCAATCTCTAATCTCAATCTTATCAAAGTAATTACCATGGTTATCATGGTCAGCCCTGTAAGTAGCCTCAACAGCACACCAGCATGAAACAAATGTAGTCTTATAGTGGCAGCATTCTCTTTTTACTTTTTTACTACTAAATCTTTTAAAAAAATGCAACTCGGGTTGAACTAGTTATCCATGTTAAATGCATTTTGACTGTAAACGTCCATTGCTATATACTCACTCTCTTTGTCTTGTGCGCTGTATACGGCAACAAAAGGGACTCCAGGGCCTAGGAGGAAAAAATGTGTCTTAAATGGCATGTCACATGTAGCATCAGGTTTCCCGTCACATGTAGGTATTAGTTACGTTAAAGTTCCACATAAGTTTGCATTTGCATATAGGCATTATTTATTTTTATGTTTTATATCACAAAATGTCTGCTTCAATGTTGGGCAGCAGTAGCAACAGTGATTTTTTTAATTTATATATAAGGAGTTCAAGGTTGGAGGTGTTCAAGTAGGATTTTAAGGGTTATAATGCTTTGACCAGACAGATTCCTCGGAAGAAGAACTGTCAGTATTAACGGTTAATTTGAGGTCTTGAGGTCTTTAGATGCTCTTCTCACAAGTAGAAATTCATAAAAACACAGATAAATGAGATTTAAACCTTTCCAGATTAGTCCATTAATTTCATAGTTGCTTTAGCCAGGCTTGTAAACTGGGTGCCAGTTTGTACATCTTTAAGTACACATGGGTAGGCAAGCTTGTCAATAGCCTCAGGAATCAAGCGGAAGGGCTGATTAAGTTAAAAAATTAAAAGTTCTACAGGGCGAAAAGCAGAGGAACAAAAGACACTGAATCGCAATAATGATTGGATCTGAAAACTTTTGGACAGAGCAATGGACTTTTATTCATTTGTGTGAGTTAGGAGCAGTGTTACAATATAGAACAGCTTGAGTCAATGTCAGGACACAGAGGCTTCTGCCACAGAAAGCGTTGAAGCCAGTGCAGCAAGCATGGCTGCTGAAATTCAAACAACGTAGCTACTGTACTAGTTTTTTTTTAACCAATGAAATTGCTTTCTGGCTTCCTACAGCGGGCTTCTAAACGAATGAGAGGTCTATAGGTGAAGGCCGACGTTCTGGTAAAAGCCATGGCCAAAGCACTGTAAAGAAAATACATCGCAAGGACAGATGCACGTTGGCAATCAAACACGTAGCCCTGGAAAAAGTAGGCTAACGCAGTCTCATTTTCAAGATAAAAAACTGCCTGGAAGAGGCTGACTGATTAAATATGTATAAGGCAAATGCCACGTATTTACTGTTTACACCTAAGTTGCTGTCGGATTAGATATTTTTGTGTAGAGAGAGAGAAAGGCATTGAATCCAGCCCAAAACACAGCAACTTCCTTGGCTGACCTCTGGACCTCTGGAATGGACTGTTGTTAAGACATCTTAATAAGCAAAAACAGTTAAATTTATACACCATGCTGCTGCTCTGCTTTGGTGTCCAGGGAAAACTCCCACCTTTGCAGCTGAGGAGGAAGTAGTGCAGGTCCGGGCTGAACGATCCACTGGCATAGCCACACTCGTCACTGAAGTCGCAGGAGAGGCAGCGTCGGTTGAAGTGACCAGCGGTGTGCGTGCTGAAATGGAAACCATCACGCGGGTTGTGATTATGCCAAACTCTCAGGCCAAATACCTTCACTTCATGAGAGCTTTTCACTTATGCATGACAACAACAGGAAATGAAAGGCAGCCCACAGTCAGTTCATCACCTGTAGAGGTGCCTTCTTTTTGGATCGTCTTCGGTGCTTAGGAAATATCTGTAAAACATGCATGCAGATCATCATTATTACTACTGTTTCAAATGGCAAATTTAGATTTCTAGATCACATTACTCGATCACATAATATACAATGAAAAAATATTTGATGAAGGTGATAAGAATAAGAAAAATAACAATGACTAAGCAAGTGTGACTGATGCTTTCAATGACGCACTGTTGCTGGTTTTTATTTTATATGCTAAAATTATCTGGACTGAGTAATGGTGTTAGCTATTTAAGCGTATAAATGAATGAACGATTAAATCAACAAAAGAGCATCAGTGTAATGGGCAAGGTTATAACTATGTAACCAGAAGGGTCAAGTCACAAGAAGTGTGCTGCGGTTGTATCCCAGAGGAAAGTTTCTTAATCTTAACTGAAATAATCACGGCAAAAAGGGCCCTGTGCTGTAGCCGAGAAGACTGATATCACATCAAGTTAGAGAATGAGGTGGCAATGGGGATCATTACCTCCAAAAAAAATTTTGTTAGGGGAAAAAACTTATTGTATGATGGAAGGGAGTGTGCTGCACTCAAAATTGTCCATTAACGTTTAAAAAGCCTCTAATTAATTCCTGCTGCAAGGCCCCATGTAGAAGTTTAAACAAAATATTTAATAAAATCCCTTTGGAACAATGTGAAAAACTGCACTGACAAAGACCTACCTAGCGAAATTGTAGCATGCTGATTCAACATAAATTGTTTCAACACAAGCTACCATACTGTGAAGAAAATGCCTGCTCTGAAGGATAGTAACAAGGAATCAGATCTGTTGTTTTATGTCAAAAGGTGAGTGGTGTGACTTTTACAACAGCTTCAATGCTCTGGGGCCTGTTACTCTGACGTGCGATTTTCAACACCGGGAACACTTACATCAACTCGTTTTCCTCACTATAGGCCAGGACCTCGGTCACATCCCAGTCCCCGGAGGTGATGAACTGAAGGTTGTCAGTACTGGCGTTGGGCTTGAACAAGGGTAAATCTTTTATAAATCCTTTATAACACGCTAACAGAACCTTGTTAAGTTGAGCTGTGTTCTATATTTGTTCTTCAATTCCATTCTCGCTGGGTTGCTCTGTTTTTCCATTTAAATATATGTTGAGTTGAGTTTACCAGATAAGCCAAACTGGATAGTATATCAGCTTTGATAAATGCCATTACATTTTTCCTGTTTACTTGCATTACAACTTATAACAGTTTTTCTCACAACACAAACAAGTACATGCGCAATCAAACTGATGGGCACAGCAGGGAGAGGTAAAAAAAATCGAAGGCCTACAATCAGTTGCAAAAGTGGAGGCTTTCCATGTGGCCATGGTTTTATGTCCTTCTGTGCCACAGCACTAGCAAAGCGCAAAGGCAGAATACCTGGCCATGTGCCTCTCTGGCCAGCCCACAACATGCCTTCTTTCCAGAACGCAAGCAATGGCAAAGCATGTGGGTTAGGAGACAACAGCAGACGATAGCTTCGCCAGGCCAAAAAACAACATTTCGGTAAACGAAGCAAAACTTTTTCTTTGACTCATGCGACGACCGTTGATGCTATTAAAGGATGACCCAGACAGTAACTATCAGCCTAGATGACGGCCTGTAGCCCAGTGTGGCTGGTTTGTATCCTTGAGTCACTTGCCAGCCAGAGGCAGTAAGCAAACCCCATCTGTGGTGTGAAGAAAGAAAAAAAAGGGGGGAGGAATAAGCAGAACCTCACCCGTGAAGAAGACATGGCGATGTGGAAGAACTTGCCCATTCCTCCCTGGAAAACGGCTCTGGTGAAGAAGAGCTTGTGTCCGTCCCTAGAGAAGAGCGGGGCCTCGTTCTGTGGGAATGCACACGTCAGAGAAATGTCTCCCTTCACTATCACAATTTTTCCCCCCGTTCTTTACTATAAATAAAGTCAAACCTCAATTTATGGTACTCCATTGCTGTGTTACATTCTACTAGTTAGCAGAGTTTTTCCGCTTACCTGTCTGTGTAACCAGCCTTCACTTTCGTCTTCATGTTTCTGAGGGGGGGGAAAATAAAACCAAAAACTTTATTTGGATTTCAAATTTATAGATTTAAAAAAAAAAGATTTTCTTGTCTAGCATATATTTATAGCCTAAATAAACGGTGTGTTATGTTTGCTTCCATCTATCTATGTTATACATTTTTGTACTAGGCTAACTATCGTTTAGCGTTAATACGGTAAGCACAGCACCACACAGTTGTGTTTGTTAAATATTGATACTCAGTCTGAACTTCTCTCAGGTCTCATTAGTGTCTATGTGTAAATCAATAAGAGTGTCGGTACGTCATTAACGAACAAGATCAGGGCCAGTGGTGCCTGGGGTGTGGGGGAGCTTGCGGCAACTACCTTTGTGCAGACGCCTGTGGTCACCTCACACAGAGTCAAGATGGAGATATTCTGAGCCCTGTTCAGCCAGTTTACCGCCAGCTTGGTGCTGGTGGCCCACTTCACCATTGTGATGTAGTACTCCCTGTCGAAAGTAATTCATATCGGTTTCTGAAAAAGCATTTATTTTTATTTTGCTGCAAATGCAATAACAGCTACATGCTACCTGTGCCATAACAGTGTCATCATTGTAAAATTGTGGGAAAAAGCATTATTAACTGGCATAAAACAGAAGATGATAAATGATACAGGTACAACATAGAGTTAAGTAGATGATATTATATTCTGTTGGCAATGTAAAAAAAGAGGAGCACTGTCTGGCTGGCCAGTGGGCGAGACAGCTATGTGACATTTACATCCAGCAAGCGGTGGCAGCAGTGGCAGCAGTGTGGCACGCACCCGATCCTGGGGTCCTCAGGCCGCTTCATCTCTATGGTGTGCAGTGGCCCATTCAGGTTGACCACGTACAGGTAGATGACTGGATTCTCCTCCCCAGCCTGTGGACGGGAGCACAGAGAGAGAAGATCCAGGATACAGCTGCTCCAGCACAGCACTGGCCACCCAAGCCCCAGCTCTCCCGAAACGGCACTGGCTGTTTTAGCTCAAGTCACCTGGCTGTGCTCACCTTAGGGTAATGGTACTCCTTTCCAGTCGGGTAAGCCGAGCCTGTGAACATGGGGAGCTCCATCTTGGGGACCAGGGTATCATTGATGGTGGCATAGGCCAGCCGAGCACCGTCCGGGGACCACCAGTGGGCGACATGGAATTGGAAAATCTCTTCTGCAAAGTCAGAAAGATAGAGGTTTTGTTTTAGTTTAACCTTTTTGCTGGCAAGGTGAGAAATGCTGTTCATGTGATTAGCACCATATTCACTCATCAGCACATGTGTAAGTCCCTGCCATACACCTGGTTCCCTGACTTTAGGTCGAATCACAGTGCGCCTGATTTAAAAGTCACGTCGCTAAAGTAGCAATCTAGCCAGTAAACTAGTTTATTACTAACCCCATAGCAACGCAAGGGGGTTAATCAGCATGTAATTTTGACATGAGTCGGTTACTACAATTTGCATATTAGGTAAATGACGACATTCAGAAATGAAACTTCTTCCCCCAATTAATGGCCAGGACGAAATTACCAATCAGACTCAAATACGGACTCTAATAAGTTCTAATAAGAATTCAGTATGCTACTGAATCCATGAATACCTAGGTCAGCAATTTATAAGCTATGTTTCAAAGCAGGTAAGCTTGTGTATGTTATTTGTGTCACTTCTAAAACACCTATTTATATTTGTTATTAGAGGTAAAAAAAAACCACACCATTCGTCTCGCTCTTCTACAAATGAGTGAATAACTGAAAGAAACCGTGGAGAATGTACATGATGGCTGTTTAACTAATCAACACAAACATTTTAATAGATGACAGCACTCAATACATAGTTTTAATATTGGGGGAGTGGGCTGAATGGTGAACATTTTCTGTTGAGAGTATAATGGACCTTCACAGGTGCAATTTTAATGCAGACTAATGTTGGTCTTAAGACTGGATTTTTTTTTCTTTTCACAAAATACCATACTAACACCTAACCTGCTACTGTTGCGCTAATGTGGAATGAAAATAGCCCAGAAAACATCACAGAAAATTCATAGAAAGCTCAAATTTTTCAAGAACCAATGTAATGCAATTTCTCTCAGAAGCACTGCCCATAATAAAACTAATAGATGTAAATCTGAAGAAAAAAAAATCACACCAAGGGTGATTATTAAAATTCTTTGAAGAACTACCACTGAAATATTCATAATTCACATTCCATTTATTCACGAAGAACAAGGCATAATAAGGCACTAGCACATAGAGAGTGAAGTGGTTTAGTGAGTTACAAACAGTCCGTGTCCTTAAAGTTCTCAAAATGACTAATTTGCCTATAGTGTTTCACATATTTGAAATGCGAAATTAAATCGTACTTCTCCCTAAAATACCTTGTCCAGGAAGCTAATTTAATGGATTCAGCAGCAGGGAAAACACAGTAAGGAAAAATTAAATTATGGGCAATTCCATGTTATTCTTTCAAGTCAGGTTGATATTTTATTTGATTTAAGTTTTCTTTTGTAAAGGTGTATGTGCCCTTAATGTGTTTACTTTTTTTCTAAAGTTTCTTTCTCTGACAGAAATTTAAAAATGATCAGGATTTGCATTGCACTACAACAGCAGAAACCTTGTACCACGACATCATAGAGCATAGTAATCTCTGCACGGGGTCTGGCACAGAGACCTGAGAGAATGCAGCAGCAACTACATGGTTATTCACTCAGTCCTGAAGCCCAGACAAGAGTTGAGAGCTCCCCTTTACGCATTCCTTGTCTTGTTAATACGGTCAGTCTGGTCCAGGGCCTCTGATCTCTAAACGCATCACATCAATAAATCGTTCAGTTCCGTTGAGTTCACAAAACTCTTAACTCAATCTACCAGATTTTTTTTTTTTCAATACTAGAATCAACAGCGTTTTGGACTTGGAAAATTTCAAAACGGTTAAAGCCTGCTGAGCGCATACATATTTAATTCACTTTGTGTGAGAATTTAAATGAGAAGGCATCAAATTTTAGCCAAGAAAAAATGATTGCATGCTGTAGCACACCAGATGTCCATTTCAAAGTAAGCGCTAAACACAGGGGATAAAGGTGGAGCAGGTAGGTATGCATGTACAACTGGGGTATAACTTCAAAGGAGTTGATTTTATAGGTACGAGCAATTCAAGAGAAGTAAAGCAGTTAATTTGATACTGCACGATAGATTGCCTGCCAAATAAGCACTTGGTGAACAAAAAGATCTTTACTTATGCCCCCCCAAAAAATAAACACGAAATAAAACTTTTGTCAGAAAATGTAAAAACTACTGCATGGCTGTTATGGAAACCGAGCGGACAGTAAAGGCAAACACCCTTTTGTAAAACAGGCTACTCATGCCTTGGCAATGTCATGACAATATTTCTAACCTCCGGACCTAATCGAAATTCCAAACAGGTCCTGACAGTCCTAAATCTCACAGGCAAACAAACCAGGAGACGACAGTATATCGGGTTCATCGTTCAGGAGCAGCTGGAAGACCCAGAGCTGAGACGCCAGATAACATGACTCGCAAATCATGATTTGTATGCAAGCAGTTGTTACTTTGATTGGAGGGCTTTAGGGAACACAAGAAATTAGTTCTGGTAAAGATCAGGAAAATATCAAAATTATTCCTGTCTTTTCTTGAGGAAGATTGTTTGCTTCGTATGAATCTGAAGATTTGTACAACTGAGCTGCATATTCACCACACAGATGTCCTGTTTCTTTGCAGGATCTGCTGGGAGGCCATCTATTACTGCTTGCCTAAATATTTACATTGGCCTCAGCAGCAGTCATCAGGCCCCATGTATATCAGTAATAAAATCGCAAGATTCCTTATTGCGTCCCCATCCACCTCCCATTCCCCCTGCTAAACGACGGCAGATATTAATTTGATTTGCCCATAGAGCGCATTAGGGGTTCTGCCAGACTTTGATACATTTCCTAATTAAGGCTTCCCAATGCACTGACAGAGCCCACTGTTGTTCCATAAGCCTATCATAAACTCTTAATCTGCCTTACTGAGTGCCAGGGCCGCACTGCTTTGTCAGGAAGGCAACGTTTTTTACATGGTCAAAAACAACCCTGGGTTTGTAGACATTATAGGCAGTCATTGTTTTGTTCCTCCTACAAACTCCACAACATGCTCCTGCATGTTTAATTGGATTGTAGGAAATGGTCTGGGGATACTGCCTTTAAATGTGTCACTCAAAGCCCGTTGCTTGTGTGTGTGTGTATATATATAGGGCTGTCAAAGTTAACGCGTTATTTCAAATGCTAACGCCGTTAATTTTATTGTCGCAATTAACGCATTTTTTTTGAGCCTTCGAACCATCCGTTAACTCCAGCAGTAGTAGTGAGAGGGCAAGCAATGCAGGTCAGCAGCAGCAGCCTAATCTTTTAGAGTTCGTGCGCAGGAGGCAAATGGACAAGTCAACGAGCAGCAAGCTAACAAAAAACAGAAAAGCGGACTTTATGATACAGATTATTTTGTGTTTCTTTCCATTACAATAAAACATAGTATGTCTTTAGCATAACACACTACTTTTTAAATGGAAAATTGTTTATTTAGGGCCAAATTTGAGCACATTCAAAAAGTGCGATTAATCGCGATTCACTACAGAAAATCATTCGATTAACGCGATAAATTATTTTAATCGTTTCACCGCCCTAATATATATATATACATTTTTTTTTAGATGCGCATCACTTACTTCACTGTGCTGAAAAGTGACGTTCTTTACACTGAAGAATGATTTATATTCATACACAGGCGAATGCCTCACCTAATTAATAGGTACTTCATTTGATCCATGGTCACAAGGCGCATTAGGATTTCCGAGATAAGGTGAAAGTAGCACATTGAATGAGTTCTTCAAGAATCCAGTAGGTGGTGACAGATCTCTTTGGTTACACAGAGCTTTTCTGGTGTGTATGTGTGTGTATGTGTGTGTGTGTGTGTGTAAACCGTTTGTTTGATGTGCCTGCATGGATTCTAACCACAGGATGGAGCAGCAATCACCCAGATTCCTGCGGTGCAGGTCCTCTTGGTATTTTTATCACCAGTGCTGATTGCGTTCCCCCCTTTCACCAGCAGAGCTCTGCCGAACACCTTGTGGACTGTTGTGTCCGTAAATAAATTGCTTGAGCTAACTGTTCCAGTGAATATCCAGTCACACAGGTAATGCGTGGTGTTTCAGGCCGTTGACCTTTCCCTGGAAACGTATCTTTGTAAATAATTTGAGGTAATGAGTTTGACGACTTCATCTGAACCGATTTTGAGAACTTGTTAACACATGACACTTGTAAACTGCGGTGGGTGTGCCTGCTCATACTCCGGCATGACACCCCTCTCTTCCATTGCTAAAGTAAACACTCTTATCCAGAACGATTTGCAGGGCTTATTTATACAGCTCATATTTAGAGAAGCAATTTTTGTGTTCTGTAACTTTCTCAGGAGCATGGCAGCAGCCTTGGATTGGAACCAAAAAACTTTAGGTGCTAATAAACCCTCACTGTCCGGGAAAAACCTGGCAGGTACAACATGGACTCAATGGCTAAACCAGGGCATCATCTGGCCTCCTGCTTTAAACAACAAATCTGATGTGGACTGGACCCAATGGGCTAAGATGAGAGCACTTTCGCCCCATCTGGTGACTCGTAGGCGTGCATGCCCAAGTAGTAAATTCTGCGTAATGACATGCCAGGTCTTCGCTCTGCCTTAACATGCACTTCAGACGACTGGCTGGCAAGGTCAGAGCCAAGCTAGGCTTTCAGCCCCACAGTGTAGTCGTTGCCGGCGTTCCATGGGCACGAAACCAAAAGCATGTGCCTTCAGAGTGGAGCTTAAAAGCTTTTTTTGTTGGAGGGCATTTTCACATCCTATTAAGCATGTTTAAAAAAAAAAAAAAAAAGGGTTTAGTTGCGCTGACAGATGTTACACCACAATTTCCCTGCCTGGTAATAAAAAATCATTTCCATGAAGCCCAAAGAAATTAACAGGAACATGAAAATGTATAATAGTACTGAAGTCTAAATCAATGATCCTACAAAATCACAAGTCTGTGACCATGTTTTGTCATAAACACATGAATTGTGGAATAGTCCTTGCTCTAAGAAAGATGATTTCAAGCCCACAGATCAAATCACAGGGGTCTCTGTGTGGACAAATATGTGACTGGAGCACAAATCAGATATTTTCCTGATCATCTTCCCCTTTATGTGCATTTGATATATGCCAGCTGACATATGGGCATAGTGCAAGGGGGTTTGGGGTCTGTGAATAGCCATGGGAACCCCAACTAGAAACCTAGCCCTGGGAGATTGAGATTGTTAGCTGCAACCTTGGGTACCAAAGCTGGGCTGCAGTACACAAACTGCTGATAACTCACAACAGTGCCTGTTGACTGATCAAGCCTGAAGAAAACGCGAGTAAGAGAACATTATCTGACGAGTGGGCTTTTCCCATGAGTGAATGGTTCTGGTGGCAGAATCATTATGTGGAGCACATTTCTCAACCACCTCGTTCCTGTAGAACGCAAGGCTCATGCAGTGCCACAGGGGACCATCCAAGGCAGATCACGTGTATCACATGATGGACCGCTCCTTCACCTGAAATGAAGGGATTTCTTTCCACATTCCTGTGGTTTGAGGAGCATGGAATCCTCTGCCTGCTTCCAGATCTGTGCGAAACCAATCAGAACGCTGTCAGGCTCAACCCTCATTACGCTGGGAGAGTGGGTGCGAGGTCGACTGGCCAGGGAAGCTATGGACACTGAG
This sequence comes from Hiodon tergisus, assembly GCA_025775045.1. Taxonomy (NCBI): domain Eukaryota; kingdom Metazoa; phylum Chordata; class Actinopteri; order Hiodontiformes; family Hiodontidae; genus Hiodon; species Hiodon tergisus. Next base: position 22,096 of record JAOVYW010029556.1, read on the forward strand.
GACACAGAATGGAGCTATGGAGCTCCTTACAAGCTAAACTGCTAAACTGAACTGCAATGAAGCAGCCACGGTCAGTGTAATTCACTTTCCAATTGAGAACTGCAATCGCAAAAATATCAGGATGAGTTTTCTTTAACAAAATCAAATAAAACGTTTACTAGCAAGCAAAAGTTTTGTGTACACATTTATTGTGTCACTGTCTATCATATAACCAGTGTGCAATTCATAAGACAAGGAGGACTGAAAGGTTGAATTGTTAACAAAATCATCCATTCTAGTAAATCAACACCCGCTAGAAAATAGGAACACACAGAGGTATCACCAAGGTAGAGCCGCAGAGAGGAGACAACTTTTCATCTGTGTTGTGGAAATAGCAAAAGGAGACTGGTGTGATTGACTGCACCAGTGGTCTGTGTACCCTGAACGAAGATCTGTGTCAAAAAGGTTTTGGGTTGGTTTGGATTATCTAGTAAGGCAGGGCCTGGCCACACCCTTGCTGGTGGCACTGCTTTCATTTCTAAAAAAAAATTTAATCTAATTTCATAAATATTGAATGGTGTCAATTTCAGGGCCTTCACTCCCTCACTAGAACTGGTCAAGGGTCAGACTAAGCCATAACAGACAGGATTAAATTTTAAACCTCACAGACTAATACTGCTCGTGGTAACTGAAAAGTTTTTTTTTCTTGTTCTGTATCACTGCTTTTTCTATCTGTTCTGCATGAAATTCAATTTATTCCTTCAATAATGGCACTGTTAGAATGTTCTTTCCTGTTCTTTTAAACGCCATACTGCTGCACCCTTGCAGTGCATAGACAAACATTGTAAAACTTTAGGTTTGCTTCGGTTTGTAATCAGAAACAAACAGGAAAACATTTTTCACAAACCTTATGCATAGCAACATATCAAACAGGAATCATACAATTTTCTAGACCGGAAAGAACATCTTCGACCTCTTTATTGACAGGGAAATTATACCAGACCATCACAATGATTTTGCTAACTTATTTTTTTAGAAACAGTACTGTGAAACAGTCTTAGTCAGCCCAGCTTTTTTACATAAACGTAGTGTTTGATGTTTTATTTTTGTCTTCTGCATTAGTGTGTCAGTAGAAAACAGACATTTTCTGAAATAAGAACAAGGAGTTCTGCAACAGATGGTATGGCCTGCACAGTGTTCTGATCTCAACATCATCAAGGCTGTCTGGAATTACCTGGACAGACAGAAGCAAGCAAGACAGCCAAAGTCTATAGAAGAACTGTCAGAAGTTCTACCAACCGATTACCTTATAAAACTGAAAGACAACATACCTGTAAGAATTTACGCAGTTTTAAAGGCAAAGGGTGGTCATACCAAATATTGATTGTTTTTTGGTTTTAAAAAAAAAGTTTTTTACTGTGTACTACCCTTTATTGCTTTTATTTTATATTTAGAACATTTTCATTTAATTATTTTGAAGGCATCTTTGTTTTACAGCATCTTTTTAGATGTGCTTAAGACTTTTGCACAATACTCTGTATAAAAAAGGCTTAACAGCATGTAACCCAACACTGCTCTGTGAATAGCTTAGATGAGAATAAGAAAGAGTGAAAACAAGTTTGGTTTGTGTTCACCTCACCTTCGTACAGCCAGTCGCTCAGTCCATTAAATATGACTCCTTCCTTTCCTGTGGAAACCAACCGTATTGATCGACTCTCCACAGTGGCCCGATAGTAGATGTTATTCTCAAATATGAAGATCTATAAGATGGAGAAAACAGTTCAATATTAACTTTGCTCATACTGGTGCTGAAGAACAGAATTACAGATGTTGCTAAATATGTAGAGCAACAGTGAAGATGCTGTTGTTAATCATGGCACAGGGGTCTGTTCTTTGGCTCAGCAAAACAATGTTCACAGTAGCAGCTGCCATGCAGATCAAATAAAAGATCTGAGTTCGTAACAAGATTAGGCTAAATCAGGTTTAAATCAAATGAATGATTTAACAACGAATCATTATGTCAATGTCAATTTATTTATATAGCACATTTAAAAACAACCAATGCTGAACAAAGTGCTGTACAAAGTTGTGCACCAATCAAATAGAACAGACCACAATAAATAAAACAAATAAAAACATGAAACAAAGAAAACAGTTAAGCCCAAGTGACCCTAAACTGACTCGAACGCCATGGAATAAAAATAAGTTTTACGCCGAGACTTAAATGTCTCAGTGGTGGGAGATGACCTAATAAAAATGGGCAGCTTGTTCCACAGTCTAGGGGCCACAACCGAGAAAGCAGGATCACCCTTTGTTTTCATCCGAGCTTGTGGAATGGCTAAAAGGAGCTGGTTATTGGACCTGAAAGTATAATGCTCACAACCACAATTAACGTGGACCTGAAATTTGGGGGTCTTCGACGACAATGCAGCCAACCTGGTGAGTACAGTCTAGGCCAGTGCAATCCAGCTGGAGAGACACAAATCAGGCGTTTGATGTGGAACTTAAATCAAGAAAAGCGCTATTTCTGGAGCAGCATTCGACATCCTGAAATCTACAGCCGTTAATGTCCATTTGGAAATGAACAACATGGGAGGGTCGGCCTTCTCTGGCAGGATTAGCACTGAACTGGAGTCAGGTTTGGTGCTTCTCTGCCTGTGTGAACTGAGACCTCCAGTCAGCAGGTCAGCAGAGGACATGGTCATTTGGCCTTCCTGACAGGGGAAAGATAGGATTATGGCAGCCGACAGTCACCAAATTATCCTGCTGTCACAACGCCCCCTCCTCCAGAGCCAGTAGGCACTCAGTAGTGAGTACTCGGCAGGGCTTTGTCTGGAGAAATGAAAACTATATATGGAGTCACCTTGATTAAGTGATTAATCTCAGCACGGCAAACAGATGGAGTAATACAGCTTGTTTAAGATTCATGGAAAGGGAGAAGGTTCATTACAGGTATTAATAAAAAGATTAAAAACACACAAACGCATACACATATATACATGTATATATGCATATATATATATGTGTGTGTGTGTATATGTGTGTATATATTTTTTTGTTAAACATTTTTTAAAGAATTTTTTCTCCTTTTACTACTGTACCAACAGAAATAAATCGCAAAGACAGAAAGCTGAATATGATGTCACAAATGTAAAGCTCCAATGATCAAGCGCCACTCGCGTGTTGATTTTTCACAAATATCACTGTGTTAATCTGTGCCTGTTTATCTGGTCCAAGTCACGTGGCTGTGTCAAAGAGGGCCAACACACTGCAAAAGGGGGGGAGGTTTTTTTTGTAGCAGGGGCTGTGTGTCACAGTGTGAAGCACAGCAGGTAGAACGTCACCCAGGGAGAAGTGGCCCACTTCTTTTCAGCCTGCTTCTGATGTTACTATTATTGTTTTTTGTTTTTTTTAGCTCCGCACAGCTGACAACCTTTTTATGGTAAAATCTCGGGGTGTTTTTCTTTATTTTAAAATGGAATTCAGGTCAAGGGTGCGACAGAAGATCAAAAAATGCAACCACCTGGAGAAATTCTGATAAAACACATGAAAATCCTTGGAGTGGGCTCCATATCTTAGCTTCTAGTTTTGTGCATCGCTTAGAATGCCACTGTGTTGCCATTAGTACTGATGAATTCACTGTAGTAACGTGTCCTGCAGTCTTTCCCGGGGAGATCAGTGTGGAGCATTGTGCTGGTGGTGATTTCATTTTGTCAGAGCAAGTGGGTGTGTATGAATGATTTTTTTGTGTGTGTTTGGTAAACCATTAACACATCTGTGTGAGTATGCGTGCCTCAGTACATGTCAATCAGTGTGTGTTGATGATAGTCTGCCTGTCTGTCTTTCTGAGTGTGTGTTTGTGTGTGTGTGCGTGTTGTAGTGGTAGGTGACGGGGCCCTCTCTGCCAGCTTGTCTCTCATCCCTTCCAGCCAAGCCTCTGAATCTCTCTCCCCCTGCCTCCCGCAGAAAGGTGACCTTGGGAGAAGGACGGGTGTGGGGGGGAACGGAGGGAGGCCCGCATATTTCAGACTGTTGGATCTGTGTTGCATAGCGACCGTGGCTGCCCAGCACACAAGATCAATATGGAACATCAATATTACTTGTATTTTCATGATTTCACAAAACACTGGAATTTGAGCACTTTCTGGCAGACGATGCCGATGCGATTACAACCTAACGAGTGGCAAATGGCATAGCGGAAATTAAACACAATTATGTTATGCAAATACACCAAAATTATCATACAAATCAGTTTTCTTTTATGTTGTCCCCCCCCCCCCCCTTGATCATTTGTAAATTATGCAAAGTATCATTATAGCCCTAATGAGAGCATCAAACAGACATTTATCTGTAGAGCGCTAGATCTGGAGAACCAGCAGAGACTGTTTTACAATCATTCCTTAATGTTTGTCTGAATGACAACCCGATTACTCCTCCAGACCTACTGTGAGTTCAAACAATATTGAACAAAGCCAGAGCATTGTTTGCTCTAACCAGATTATACCATTATTGCCTCATAATGATTTTAAGTGGATCCCCACTCTAGTATGATTAACTAGTTAAACCACAGAAATAAAGACCTGTTGGTGTGTTTCCTTCTTTAAAACTTTTTATATTTTTATACGATCATAATAAATTAGGGAAAGATACTGCGGAAACACAGAACAAAACACACACAGACACACACATATCAACAAAATCTCACGCGCACACAGGAAACAGCTTGCTATATGTGAATATATGTGTAATGCAAGTCAACTGCTGCTGCCAGGTAAATAGGATGAGCAGCAATGTCTTACTCCATACGCAACGTCTTCATCTGCTACCTGCTCGTAATGCTCTGGGGACATCATTACACGCTCGGGTAAGCAACGTTCTGTGAGCCACCCCCTCTGCGTTGCCTGTCACATTTACATCATAGACTCTGCGGAAATCTGGGTGGGGTGCAGCAGTGACATCTCTGTTCTTCCTGCATAAGTCAGGCGGCAACAATAACAGTGGCATTGGCGAGGTAACGGCTACCATTGCCACTGGCTGGACCAACCCCAGAAATCAGTTCACTAGCGAAAACCCATCTCAAATATTCTCCCTAGGGATCCTCTGTAAGTAAGCCTTCACACTATTCACACACACAAACACAGACACAGAATATATATATACTTTCCTCAGTAAGCCGTTAGGGGCAGGAAAAGGGAAGGAAAAGGTTAGACCTGCGGTTCAGGGGACGGACAGGGGGATGCTGGCAGAGGGGTTGGCAGGAGAGTTTCTCCCTCCTGTCTTTGACCTCTTGCCCCATGGCACTTCACACACTAAAATATATCCTCTGTTCATGGGTATAGAAGCCCTGGACATATGCTACAGGGAATGGGACAAGCGACAGCAGCGGACAAGCTGCCGTGTAACTAACGGCAAAGCCTGAAGCATGACATCAATTGAATCACTCAGTTTATTAATATATGGGCGGTATTACAGGTTATTAATTACAGGTGTGACTGTGGGTGATCGCTCATGATCTTTCCGTGATGCGACAGGCCACCAGCTCTCTGGCTGGGCATTGGCTATATGTGCGTGTAGTTTTGTCTATCTGTGTGCATGCGTGTGTGTGTCAATGTATGTATGTTTTTGACGGGCAGGCCACCAGTCGAAAATGTGCTTTTTAGCTGTGTGTCCGTTATATGTTTAATATGTTTTATTATCATAAATTAGCGCTTCTGCAAAAGCATCACCCTTCAAAAACACATACCACTAAATGAGGAGAAAAATGTTCCAAAGTGAAGAATGTGAAGCTCTTTGTTATAAGCACAGATATGACCTCATTTCACAAAAAATTCAGGACCTTCATTAGAGAAATCCTGCAGTTAATACAGGCAATGAAAGAGAACACTATGACGTGCAGGTCAAGGGTGCTTGTGGACTGAAGAGGTGCTTACCAGCTGTTCCCCCCTGGGTCCCCACCCAGCATACTGCAGCGGGGCATTGCGCACCTCCGGGGGGTTTAGGTTCCAGGTCTCCCTGTGGGGCGACAACAGGTACCAACAACAGATTACAGAATGCTGGGGCCATAACAGCAGTACATTCGCAATGGCATGTAGGGATCCATTTGAGCCATAAGGCATTAGGAGAGACTTCCATCTTTGTCAGAAGTCACAGCTGCTTCTGCAGACTGGTTGTCAGACCTACAGCATCCACCAGAGGGCAACATAGACTTGACCAAGGCAGCTTTTAAAGTTAGCACAGTTACATGCACAAATCACTCTGTTGATGTCTTGGATGAGAATGTTTTTATAAGACTACACATTAAGTTCAGGATCTGACTAAATGTCAACACTGAGTGTAGACACACTGCCTTGTTCTTCTTCCAAATGTGTACAGAAACAAACAAACATACAGAACATATACATAAATATACAGTATCTAGGAAGTTATTACTTACGGAGTTAACAAGCTGCATATGATGTAGAAGGCAGTAAACGAGTGTTGATAAACCTGTGAAAATAAAGCAATGTGGCAGGCTAAGCTTCACTGCCGCCACACCAACACGCACACCAACACAAAAGGGCAATGGGACTAGGGCTCTGATCTGGAGATCGTCAGCGCTGGGGAAGCACGCTCGCCAGAACTAGGGGAAGCAGCCAATATCAGCTATCAATAATTTCCAAAGAACACAAACCTCTATCACAGTTTCCCAAATAAAATGCTCCAATTACAACTCACCACTCCCAGCCAAAAAGAACCAACTGAGAGAGGCTTGTCGATGGGGTTTCTTTAAATGAGCTCCTTGAGAGCACCTGCGCACAATTGGACTGAGCCATGTGACATAGCGAAGTCAGATGGACTGCATAAGAGTACAGTGGACTATGTTCGACCTATCAGTCACCAAGAACAAAGGCAATGTATTATTAGTAATATTATTGTTGTTATTATATAACTATATATTGTAGCGGGGATGGCTAGGTGCACTTCTCCCCCTACCAATGGGAGTTAGCCATCCCCGCGGGGGCTGCCGGGAAGCCTCACTTCACGGACTTTAGCAGCCAAAATAATTGTAAATACTGTGTTGTGTATTTGTATTATTCGCGTGTTCAATTCGTTGGTTCTGTTAGTCTTTATTGTGAATGTTTGGTTAAAGTTCAGTTCCCTCACCGCAGGCGTGTTTGTAAGAGCGGGTGAGGGCTTTCTGTGTGTTACCGTGTGTTAGATAGTTCTTTGCACTGCCAGTTCCGCCTTTCTAAAGGTAGTACAAAATAAAGGGCATTGATTCCTGTTAAACGGTGTCGGTCTCGTGCTTGAAACCACGCAGAGAAGTAGCTCTCTTTTAAAACGCTACAATATTATATAACTGGTTTGTGGACTGTAAAATGCCTTATGCTTGAATCACGAGGTTTTGTTACCCCAGGATAGTGTTCATTAGAACCAACTGCGAGGGGCTTAATAAATATAGGCTGACTGTGGGTCAGTCAGTCCTGGCCACAGAGAAGGTGTGAACCGTCGCTACTCAGAGGGTAACCTGGACTGGTTTCCCATAGTCAATAAACTGCATGAAACCATGTGTCGTGCCATCCTAAGATAACTACATTCAGGGCCTAGGGAGAGATCACTGTGCCATGCGTCCGTCTCGAATACACGCACGGGAGAGGTCCGGGCACGCCCATCAGCACCGGCTGAGGATCAGGCTAATTACAA
>JAOVYW010029565.1:0-16162 GCA_025775045.1 Hiodon tergisus
GAATTTTGAGGAAAATAATGAATTTAATCCATTTTGGAATAAGGCTGTAACATAACAAAATGTGGAAAAAGTGAAGCACTGTGAATACTTTCCAGATGCACTGTTATATGTAAAGAATTTGTAAAAAATAAAAAATATGATTACAAATGCATGACAATTTTTGTGAGTGCTATGCAAATTCTACTGTCAGATACCCACAACAAGAACAACAAAACATTTTTACACTTTTTTTTACATAGATGTGATCTTTGTTTATTTTTATTATTTATTAATATGTCAGTAAAGTGAAATTTTTAAAATTCCATTAATTTTCCAAAAGAAGAACAAGGAGTTCTTTCACAGATGGTACGGCCTCCACAGAGCCCTGATCGCAACATCGTCAACTGGACAGACAGAAGCAAGTGAGACAGCCAGAGTCTATAGAAGAACTGTGCAAAGTCTATCTATGAGAAGGCAAATGGTGGTCACACCCAAAATTGATTTTTTAATTCTATTTTTAATTTCAGTTTTTTACTGTTTACTGCCCTGTATTTTAAATATTTTTTTATATTTATAAACTTTAAATTTATTATTATTGTTTTTTCTTTACAGATTTTTTTAACAAGACATGTTTTATTGGGTTTTTTTAAAATTCCTTTTGCAAAATACCCCATAGTACACATAGACCTTATTAAGTTATTGAATAAATAAAAATGCATTTGGATTGATCCAGTTTTCATAGGGAAACACTCTTGACTGAACCATATTTGACATCTTACAAGATTTAGATGTTTCGTCTAATAAATTCAAAGAGCTTTTTAAAGAAACAGCTTCCTCACTATCAGCAATTGCCCCCGTCACGCTCGCTAGGGTGGATGAAAAATGAATGGGCATCGAAGAGCAGTACCGTGTGTATAAGCGCAAAACCAAGGGGTTTCTGTGGGACCTGCAGTCTTTTAAATAGGATTAGTTGCCTGGGCCATTTAGGGATTCAACATGGGAGCTCTAGTAATATAATATCATTATAATATCAGGGAAGCAGAATAGGATTTGGCATTTGGCATACTTCCACTGTATCTTAGTCTATGGTCTGGATGGTAACTAAATTTTTGCACAGGCCCACAACTGAGAGAGTTCAATGTTTTGCCACACTTTCAAAATTTTATTGGCATTAGGTTGTAGAAAAACAAACAAACAAACAAAAAACAACCTAATGGCTTAATAGATTGCTGGGAAATACATCTTTGTCATGGTTTGCTGAGTTCAATTTGGAAATTGGACTGCCCCGCCACCCAAACAAACATGTCTTCTCTCACACATAGCAGGTCAGATGGATACGTTTCGCAAGGCAATGTCAGTTTGTGTCTTTGCCACTCTTAATCCCCTCAAGGTTTAGCCTACTTTCCCCAAAGTCTCCCAAAGTCTCCTAAAGTCTCCCGAAGTCTCCTAAAGTCTCCCGAAGCCTCGGCCAATCGGTGCGGAGCAAAGGGGAACCGCATCTGAATAAATGCCTATGTGAAATAAAGTTTTAAACTGGAAAGCGTGCCCTACATAAATACTTCTGCATGAGAGACTAAGTTACTTTGCCGGCATATGCTAAATATGTATGATCAGATCAAGTCCCCAGAAAACCCCGGGCCTCCCGCTCATCTTTTAATCTGTGACACGAACAGAGGAAAGTCAGGCATATCTAGCACGAAACCGACAACTGAACAACTCAACAGCAAAAAAATAACTCTCACTTTGATGTACGTAAATAAAAATAAATACAATATTGGGCAAGGTTATATTTTTTTTGCCTGCAAAAGCAAAAAATTTGTCCAGTGGCAAAATGTATGTGCAAGTACATCTCAGGCTGGGCCAAATTGGCTGGGATAAAATTGTCAAACCACTAATCACACTTCACACAAACGTATTCACAGTAATAGAGAAAATGAACCAAGAGAAAATGAACAGTTAGACTACCAGGTGTAGCGCTGCGCTACTGAAGGGGTGGCACAGACGTGGTCGAGGACAACTTAGGATCCAGAAGAGAGGCGTTTATTCACAAACTCAGAAAAGACAAAACATGAACACAAGGCGGCATTGCACGCCCTCGGGGCGTCCGGCAGAAATTACAGAGGGGGCTGGTGAGGGTTCGGGGAAAACCAGGAGGGGGGGCAGGGGTCCTGTTATGGGCCACAAGTAACGTATTCCTCCGACTCTGCAGACGAGAGAGAGAGAGAGAGAGAGAGAGAGAGAGAGAGAGAGAGAGAGAGGAGGGGAGAGAGAGAGAGAGATAGAGAGGAGGGGAGAGAGAGGGGGAGAGAGAGAGAGAGAGAGAGAGAGAGAGAGAGAGGGGGGGGAGAGAGGGGGAGAGAGAGGGAGAGGGGGAGAGAGAGAGAGAGAGAGAGAGAGAGAGAGAGAGAGAGAGAGAGAGAGAGAGAGAGAGAGAGAGAGAGAGAGAGTCTGCAGGGTGCTTGCTAGGGTTAGGCGACCCTCCCAACTGTGCCCGGCTGCGCCCTTTTGTGGGGAGGCTGCCAATTAGGAGAACAGCCGTCAGCTGTTCCCACTCCCAGGTTGCGTGGCTGCCTGATTGAATAATGAGGCCCTGGGAGCTGTCCACGTTTGGACCGGTGGTGCTGAACGGCCGGGGAGATCTGTGGGCGCTGTCCCCAGTCCAGAACCTTCCTCTTGTGAGGGAAGGTGACCCCCTACCGGTATCGTTGGCGAGCATGCAGGGGCGGGAACACCAGAGCTGTTTTGGAAATAAACCACATTCTTAGTGAGCTGAAAAAATTGCAATGCACGGCTATGAAAAAATTAAAATAAATCTGTGCTGTAAAATTTTACATTACATTATTGCTTGTGAAATTTTGTACAAAAACATTGAGCTACTGACAGGGATTAGACTACACAAATCCACAAATCCATTGGCATCTAATGTCAACCTACGTTGATGCAAATGTAATACTTTACAGGATTAGATACCTATTTTGCCTGGATTTTATAAAAAACTGTAAATATAATAACAATAATAATAATAATTCTTCCCATACTATTTTTTTTTGTCAAACAAGTACATAACAAAACAGGGAATTGTCCTATCGTTTTCAACTGTACATACATTACAATCTATAATGTTTATGGAGCACGTTATTTTAAGATTTCCTCATGAATTATTAAAAAAAAAAAAATTAACGGATTACTATATTTATAAATATTTAATAAGTTTTTAGTCAATGTTTACATATGCATTTCCGAACATACTCTATGTAAGACAATTGTAAGCACTGCTTTTCATCTATCAATCAATCATACTTTTTTTGTGCATTTTTACAAATCAAATTTGTCATGAAGTGCAGAACAGATTGCATTTTCCGGAGGGAATAAAAAAACAGAAAACCTGGTGCCTAACGGGAAAAACTGGAAAATAATTTCTTGACCCCAGAGGCCGTCGAGATAACTACTGTAAAATGGGATAATAGTAGACCCATATAGAATAAAACTGAATAAAAGCAATCAGCGAGGGGTTTGGTTCTTGCTGCCAGGAATACACTGGAGATGATCCCCCCTCTTTGGATTGGCCACCGCTTATCTCTCCCATGCCAGGATGGGGGTGGGAAGGACTGAAAAAAAGCATAATATGGTTTGAAGCTGACAATCAAGGAGAGGGAAAGTATATTAATTCAGTGTTCAGTGCTGTGCGGCATTATTTAGTCTCAGCAGGAGTCCACCATGGCAGCGGACAAAAGCAAACATCTGGCGAGATGTGAGGGGAGGTAACTGTTGGAGATCAGGAGGTCCAAGGCAATTTAATGCCTTAAAAGTGAGAAATTACACCTTGAAGTCAGCACTGTGCTCCATGGGTAACCAGTGAATGGATGCTAAGACTATGTGATGTGGACACACATTTTTTTTTGCTTTGGCTAGGATTCTAGCGGCAGCATTTTGCACACGTTGTAAGAGTTTTGTCACAGCTTGTGGGCTGCCTGAAAAACGAACATTTCTATAGTCACAGGCTGACAAAAAGCATGGATATGGAGAAAGTGCTGGATTTTAGCTATAGATCAAAGATGAAAATGTTATATGTGTTCAAAGGAGAGATCTGGGTCACCCTACGGTCAGCAAAATGGGAGTGTGGCACCATAAGAGGCCACCAGAAGTCCCTGACACCACCTAACCTCAGTTTGGGTCCGTTCCTACTGGTCCCCCACCATGGACAGCGACACCAGGGACCAGCCACCTCCAGGCAGTACCACGGCCACCGCTCACTCCTGATCGACTGGAACCAGCTTGTCTTGACCATGGCCGTGCTCGTTGGAGATTTTAACATCCAGACAATGCTATTGATCTGCTTAAAATTGCCTCCCTTTCTATTCTTGATTCCATAGGTTTTGTTCCATCGTGCACAGCCTACACATTATCATAGCCATACCCAGAGTTAGTGATAGGTCATGGGTCACTCCCGACAACACTGCTACCTTGGCAGGACTCTCCATAGCCTGCTCTTTCTCACACTTGCTCCAACCCACTGGCCAGGTGGTGGCACAGGTTACTCCCTCCTGGAAGTACTTAGTCGTCCTTACTAACCTCTCTGTTTACTCTTTTGAATATCATGCTGTTTCAATAACTCCCCCCCCCCCCCCACCAGGCGTGAATCACTGTTACTTATCGCTCCCCAAGCCCACTCTGCTTCTTTCGTGAAGAACTGGAGTTCCTTCTCGGCTTCTCATATTTAAACATCCACCTCGAGACTGGCTGCACACTTCATTGGTCTCCTCAACTCCTTCGACCTCAACCTCTCCCAGTCTACTTCCACATAAAAGGCTTGCTGACAGCTGGACCTTATCCTCACCAGGCACTGCTCTACCACCAATCTCATTGTTACACTTCTCTGCCTCTCTGACCACCACCTCATCTCGTTTTCTCTATCAATCTCGTCCCCGTCTCCTCCCACTGTCTCTCTGCATCGCAGTCTTCGCTCCCTGTCTCCATAAAACCTGTCGTCTGCGATATCGTCTTCTTTGGATTGTCTTTGTCCTCTCCCACCCAGACCAGCATGAAAGCTTCCACCAAATCCTTGGCTCTCTGCACATCACCTTGCACATCTCCCGAACCCTACTGAGAGCTGCAGAATGTCTGTGGTGGAAGTCCAGCTGCCTACTGACCTGTCCACCAACAAGCCCTTCTCTCTCTCTCTCTCTCTCTCTCTCTCCACTGCTAAGGTAACAGTTTCCAAATCTAGAATCCAGGCCAACTTTTCTCTCGCAAGCATCTGATAGCGTCGGAGGTCCTGCCGATTTCTCAAATCTCAGTGGGTTCACATCCACACAGAACCTTTATTGAACAAAAGATGAAAGATGACAGTGGGCTCATTTGTACTTTGCCCCACTAATGCCCCGAGGACTTGACTATTACTTGAAATGGTCATCACCGAGTTGGGAAAGCTTGTTTGAGAGCCACATTGGTTGCTGGTGTGGCATCACTGAATTCCTCTTTCGAATCGTGATCAAGCTTGACTGCTAAAGCCCTGCTGAGACTCTTGGTCTTGGAGAAGTAAAGCTTGGACAAGAAATGGTAACTTTGATCGCAAAGAAAAGCCACACATTTATTTTTAGATAACCCCAACCTTCCAGAAAAGAGGAAATATGGTAAAAATACAAATGCATGTGTTTCCCAGCTTTTCAATGATGTCAAATTTGAGTTTTCCCGGTTATCAGGTAATTGAATAACTTCATTATTTCTTTATTTATACAAGCTGTCATGTTGCATTTACCAGCAGAGAAAGCCTGCCAAGACTACCCGGGTGCTCACAAGGGGACCTAAACCCCTCCTCCAGCCTTCTCCAGTCTGTGTTGCAGAGGGTTGAATAGTGGAGGGCTTGGAAGATCCCCACCATACTTGAACTTGCTGTTGGCAGGGATTTTGCAGCGAGGAGCCAAGATTTATTACCACAATTGGAGATTTCCAACCTACAGGCAATCACTGTTGCTTGGAGAGAGCGCTGCAGATTGAAGAGATTTTCCAGAAGCATTTTGTGTCATTAAAGCAAGGATGGAAAACAAAACTGCTAACAATCCTACAGTAAAATTTAGGACTTCCTAAATGTGTAGACAAATGCACTGCACTGCATTGATTTATCTAGCAGACCGGTTTGTAATGTCATGGTACAAATTAAATTCTCTCCCAATTCGGGCACCTTGGACATGAGCTCAGTAAATCAGCTGTACCATGTATCAGCTGTATATGTTTTCATCATTTGAAGTGAAGACACCTGCAGGCCCGTGCTATTAATGTGAGATGAAGAGCTGGTCAGGGAATGGAATGACTTGAGTGAGCTGTGACATAGAAATACGTGCCTTACTGTTTGGAGGAAATGAGGTCCCAAGCCATAACAGTCAAACTCTTCCAAAAATATATAGTTCTTTATTTTCAGTAGTTGTAATTCGCTTTAAAGTTGTTTCTTATTTCTGCTGAAAAGATCAAGCAAATAAGGACAGTAGCATGTGTGTGATAGCATGAAGAAACCATGTTATGGTTTATGATCATCAATGGTCAAAACTGTTTCGGCTGGTCAGTGAGGCAGGTGGACCTAGTTTCAAAATGCAGCTGTCGGCACAGATTTGAGCTTCGGAAAAGGGACAGAAGGTGGATTTTGCCCAGGGAAAAATAAGTTCAATCAAGTACATATAGTCAGAAAAAAGAACTTGGGGCAAAGGGAAATCTAGATTATAATTTCTTTTCTTTTTTTGATGTAGCAATTACATGCTCCCTTCCTGTGTCTCTTCCTGCCAAAAACCAAGTCATTATATCCGTTGTCTAGCACTCTCCCGGTGGTCAATACCACCCGTGTAAAAGGGCAAAAAATTTATGTGACAACAAAGGCTGAGGAATAGACTGAACACATACTGAATGAGATCATCTTTACTTTACTGAAGACAGCAATCTCGAAACATGAAAGATAAAAACAACATTTTATAATAATAATTATAATAATTGCCTCAATAAGACAAAACAAGAAAAATACAGGAAAATATTACTTTAGATGAAAGATTTTTACAAGAACCATTCAATTTCAAAAAACAAGACCTTTCTGACAAATTTTAGTACACAAACAAAACACTTTCTCTGAGATACATAGCCTTAAAATATTTAAATGATCCCACACATGTTGACATTATCAGGATTAGCAGGATGGTTTTTTGAAAAACAGGCAAGCAAAGGGATTCCTGAATTTGTGTCACTTCTGAACTGAAAACTCAAGGAATGGGCTGGACCAGTAACCGGGCTCAGAATAGCACTGCCCTGTCAGGAATCTATCAAAGATTAAAAAATTTTTTTAAACTAATAAAATAATCGTAGAGCAAATAATAGGATGTTCTGTTGCATGTTACATGCTGTTACATGCTGACAGACTGAATTCTGATAACCCATTTATAACACTTATACACCCTCATACCCACACAATAATCAGTATAATTTATAATTATATAAATTTTATATATTATATTTTGTAATATTTCATATTGGGTTACCTTGTGTGAGGTTACTCATGTGCAATTTAATGTTTACCTGCATTTAAAAAAATAGGAATGGTTGTCAAAAAATGATCTATCGCACAATGTCCCCAACTATCTGCCTAATTATCTATTATTCGAGACTTGAAATGATTTAATTACTAACTGCATAAAGTTGTTGTAAGCAAATTGTATTGCCTGTATCCAATCCATGCTACATTTCTAACTTAAAATCAAATCAGGTGTAAGGTGGTGTGGAAAACGCAGAGAAAACATGTTCAGCACCATGGGCAGATGCAGACACACCACTCCCGTCAACGAGGCACAACGATCGGCTCACCAACAGACCGCAGAGAAAGCGGTGCATAGAAAGCGGCTCGGTAACCAGAAAGAGAGAGACCGGCGAGAGGTCAAAGATCAATGCTAGACACAACTCTACCTATTCCACAGAGCAGTGCGCGGTTCCCGTGACAACGAGGTCGGCTCCCAGCAGCCGGGCGAATAGGAACCAGAGAATTCGTGGCCCGGACCGCTCTTTTGTTCCACCGAAGACGGAACCTTGGGAAAGTTGCGGGAAGAATACGCGCGAGCACAAGGCTGATACGCCGCGTGACAGGTGTGCCTGCCCGTTTAAGTTCTGTTACTTTCCTGTCGTTTGGTTCTCCTGAGGGACTGAGTAGTTTTCTCGACGAACCCCAATTAAAGAAACACTTTACTCTGCAACATCTGGTGCTTAGGGTGTTTTTTCTTTACTGACCACCCCTGTCGCGATCACGTCGATTTTTACCAGTCCTACTAGAACATAATTTATTAGGAGAGGAAAATACTGAATAAGACTCATTGTTGTTTTCTGCAATGCATAGGGAAGGAAAATTAAGTGCTGTAAAAGCTACACACAGGATACTTCCAGATTTGACCAAAAAATTCTAATAAAATAATGATTCAGTATATATTCTTTTAGCTACTGTTTATGACTGCTGCTGTTATAGTCACATTGCATATAGTAGTTTAAAAAAATGATGTATCATAAGCATATAAATATATATTTATCTTTTTTTTCTCTCGTGTCTAACTCATTTGCCTATACTAGACCTCAAAATATAACTAGGGATAATCAAATAAAAAATATTAGGTTATTTAATGTACTCATTCACCATCACAGCTTCCAAGACTGAATAACACAACCGGGAAAATGTTCTTTGTGGTAGGATTCTCATCCAGTACACTACTAAAATGGCCATTAAAAGGACAAAAGAAACAACCTGGGATAAAATATACCTGACTTTAAGAGGCTCCGATTTCAGTCCAGCAGTCCTCTGAATCCTTAAGGTTTAAAGCATACTCCTTTCTCAGCTAATCCCACGCACGTGTGAGAATGAAATTAGAATGAAAAGAAACACAAAAATGAGGACACAATTCACAGGCACAGAAGTCTTCAATAGGTAACACGTGTTGCAAATCAGAATTGTCAAGTGTTGTCTTCCAGCGCAGTTCGAAAACACCTTCAAAACTGAGTTGTATTTTATTTTTATTTTTTTTATTTTTTTTGCTGCTGTATATGAACTTTTGTTTCCAAGGCATGTCTTGCGGATCTAAGAACACACTGCCACAGATTAAAATCAAAACATTGAGAAATAAAAGAGACAAAATACTCCGTGTATAGTATGTGCTTTGAATCTTCATTATGAAGCAATAGTCAGAGTTGAATAGAGTATTTAGCAACGGCTTAATTGCCCTGTATTCTTTCCCAAAAACATGTGTAGGACGATGTGTTGAACAATACATTAAAATGTTCTTTTCCTGTCCCCTTTGGTCTTTACTGATAATAGAAGAAGAAAAATGCACGCACACCAGTGCTCATTATATCTTACCATGACCTGTACACAGGGACAAGGGCTTTTGAACCTTTTCTCCTTCTGGTCAAGATTTTGGTATAGCAGGCCCAGGCAAACAGAGAGGGGTGCAGAAACGTCGGCCAGACACAGTGGACGGGTCGACAAGTACAGCGTCTGATAATGGTTTGTTTTCATGCGATTAAGAAGTCCCGTTGCCACTATTACAGAACGCACTTGTGCCATTAAAGCAAAGCAAAGTCGCTGAAACAAAAAAGGTCTGGGCAATACCCAGAGGAGACAAACGCAATTCCAGATGTGGATCACTGATCTGTTTCTCTGTGGAGTGTTAGATGGCTATAGCTGATGTTCCTACAGTTCATCAGACTCGCCGATGGCAAATAGAGGATAGCAGACAGCAAATGCCTGCACAGACAAACCCTACCACACAGTATACCGTCAGGAGGAGCCTGATCAAATACTGTTGAGTGAATAAAACCACTATACTATGCTTGGTATCCTTTGCTATCAATATAAGATACCAATATCATGTGAATGAGAGCACAACAAAAAAAAAAAGTCTATCAAACCGATTTTAAAAAAATCATCACTATCTACTAAAAACTCATATTCAAATAAATTCAAACAAATGCAAAAAGTAATCTCCTTGACGACTATTGGTTTCGCTGAGCAAGTTCAATTGTGGGAGCTCCTAACGATCACTGGCACCCTGTTGATGTATGTCGCCCAGTAAACCAAATTAAAGATGAAAAAAAGCACAGGGAAGATGATTCTAGATACTTTATCTACTTTACTAACACTGTTGTAGGTCTTCTTGCAATCCAGGAACTGTTCCTCAATTTTGGCCATTTTGACAGGCGCTCCAGTGCTCTTAGCAATTGTGGACAGGCCGGCTTCTTTCGATTCGTTGATGGCGTAGGTCGTTCCAACGATGTTGAATGTGTTGTTGGCTTTTTTGGAAAGAGGAACAGACTCGCGTCTCTGTAAAACAAAACCACAGGGTGACAAAGGTCATTGGATACTGGACCACCTCCTTGAAAGTACACTAAGTCTACTCAACTCTGGCTGATTAGTTTTTAAAAAATTAATAAAATTGTTCTACATAATTATTATTCATTTTTGTTCTACAATATATTATTACATGCATATATGTAACAATTTTATTTGTAATTTACAATGTATAACATTAATTAAAAATGTATTTCAACACACATTTTCATAAGGGCATCCTCTTAAATTACAATTTTTTTAAATGAAAAATGCCATAAATATTCTCTTTCTACACAACATAGATCTTTAGATCTTCTCTTCCACCAAATAATTGGTTAAATAAACATTAAGTTGTGTTAATAAATAGATTAAATGCATAAGCCTTAGATCCTTATCTGTGTGAACAGAGTCAAAATAACTGATCACTAGTTAATTAGTGGATCGAAAGAGTAGTGCTGAACAGAATTTTAAATGTAGACTTCAGCATGAAAATATCTCTCCAATGGAAATGCTGTCTGTCAAGAAGAAATGTAAAGAGTGCGTGTTTTAAAAGTACCGGGCTACATTAATTCCGTACATTTTGTACACTAAATCTTTAAAAAAAACTCTCAAACTCCAAATGCGTTATCTATGTAACTCAGAAATGTCTCTGAGCTTCCCTGAGGAAAAGCCTTTGGCTAATCTAAAAGCCCCATTGCCTCTACATCCAGTGTCTTGTCTCGCTTCCATGCATTTCTAATACTGTTCTGCCACTCAGTCTCCTCCATTGGCCCCTAGAGGGTGTGCTTTAAAACATGGTCCTTGTGTAATCGTTCTTCCAATGTTCGGACTCACTGCTACAGTCTGTCATGTCCTCTCACAGCCTCTCTCATGCTGTTCACTCAAACCCTCTCTTTCCGCACACATTGTCTCTGCGCTGTCTAGGCTTGCCGTCTCTCAGCTGTAACTCAGAAGTGTTCGCAGTGTGAGAGATTTTTGCCGACGTTTGATCCCGAATCACCACTGCTTTTTAAACATTGATGCATTTCTTGATGCCACATTGGGTCTTTTTTCATTTGACGTTCCCCGCTCCCCATTTAATGGTTTCTGCAAACTCGCTGCCGTGGTTTCTCGGTTACTTGTGATGACACCTTCACGTTGTTTCGTGTTTCTTCATCCCCAAAAGACATTTGCTTGCTTCCACACCTTTTCATCTGCTCATCTTCGAGTCGGGAAAATTTGTTTATTACTGTAAATGCCTCAGGCTTGTTAAGTCGGCCGTGAAATGTATATTAGAAAAAGCTCATTCGCAACCACGCTGTGGATAAAACTAAAAGTAAAATATTTATATCTGGACTATACCTGACAAATGGATTACTCTATAATGCTAACAATAACATTGGTAGGATAGTCAACTCATTGAAGAAAAACAAAAAAACAACAACTCCTATGATAAAGATGGTGAGAACAGAAGTGATTATTATCATTAATATTATTATTATAACATGCACTGTAGAACACTCTTTTCTTTACATATTCCTTGTTGTAGTTTTGTAAGATCAAAATGCAAAAAATTTAAATGAATACTGTTCTGAGTTAAAATAGAAAACTGAACGATATTACACCACAGCACTGGTTGTTTTCGAAAATGAATTTTCACTACTTGTATAACATTATTTTGTAGCCACCAGTATTTTTTCGGAACAGCTGATATATAAGTGGTTAGTTAGGCTTTGAACTGGGGACCCACTGCTTCCAAATCTGTAATGAAGATACAGTGTAGGAGTGACCACTCATATCATGTGGTATAATCCCTGGAGCAGAGGCAGTTTAGGGTGTTTAAATCCCAGAGGTTTCAATATCCGTAAATCATCTCTGCCCGTATCAGCGCAAACTGCCCTTCAGAGGTTTACCTCTGAGGCGGAACCTACACTTGTACAAGATCGACCAGACTGTCAGACACTCTGAAGAAGTCAGAGGAAAGAAGCGTAGGGTTTGAAAAGCTCTACTTGTGATTTACACACGGACCCTAAGGATGTGCCATTTCGGTCAGATGTTTCATAGCAGCACCAACAGATAAACCACTACATTCTGCTTGCCCTTTATTTATTGACCTTGTCAACCTGTATAACTAAGAGTGTGCAGCTGCCACAGCATCTCGTCAATCCTTATGCCACTCAGTGTGCTGTAATAAAAAGGGCCCGGAGGGTCAAGCATTACGTAGTCCAGAGATCTTCTGCATACTATGAGAGTGACATGAAATTTGAACTATTCTAGTGATACGGGCACACATTCAATTGTATTGCTTTACATATGCCAATAGATTACGCAAGAGCAGTGACACTCAACGGTGGGCCAATTTAATTAAGTCATAAGTCCAACAGTGGGGGCCGACACTGAACTTATTAATTAGGCAACAGTTTGGAATAAAATAGGAACGTTCTTACCTGCTGTGATTGATACCAGGTTTTCGGTCTGGGGAAATTATTTGGCTTATGGGTGTTGTAGTTTTTCTAAAGGAAAAAGTGCTCCCTATTGTTTGCCAGTGACTAGGCTACAGATTTTATATCGCTGTAATTAGTCAGGATATATATATGTATACGTGTTAACTTTTATACATGAAATTTATTTCAAAGTGTAATGGAATAGTCAGGAGAGAGGTCAGTTACCCTGGATCTGTTAAGCATTGGTTCCATTTTCATATCAGGTTGAGAGAGAGTAGAGGGTGGATTTCAGTAGTGATTAGCGATTAGTGGTTAGTAAGCATTGACTATTGATTATTAGTTTGTAATTGTGAATAGGGATATTTGGGCTAGGTTTGTTTTTGTTTTGTTTACTGGCACTAGAGTAAATGAAGAATTTAGACAACTCGCTGTAACTGCCAGGTGAGCTGCAGCTATGAGATTCAGATACCTTTAAAAGCTATGGGACGATAATGGGCTGACAGACATCCTAGGGGATGGAAACCAGGCGGCAGACATAACGAACAAGGCCAAGACAGACCATGGCTATACAGCAGGGAGTTCCTCTCTGGACTGGAGTATTGTCACCACCATGTTAAAGGTCTTGTATGTTTACAAAAGATTTAGTCATTGCCAGTGTTCAGACCAAGGTTCCTTTCTCCATAAACAGTGTAATTGGGATCCAGAAAAAGGAAGTCAAAGGAAGCAAAACAATTTTAGGCCCAAATGCAGAAAGTTTCTGAAACTTAGATTTAAAAATGCTAATCTTTTAATGCCATTACAAACTGGCTCTTGGCTTCAAAGGGAAGTGTTCTGTGGGCATCCTTTCTCAGTTTCAGAGCTACAGTGAGAATAAAAAATAAAAAATAAAAACTCAGACAAAAACAAAAACAAAAAAAACAAAAAAAATCAATAAGTGCCCATTTGTGTGTGTGTGTGTGTGGGTATGCGTGGATGTGTGTGTGGGTGTGTGTGCGTGGGTGTTTGTGGGGTGTGTGTGTGTGTGTGTGTGGATGGGTTTGTGTGATTCCTTGTTCAGTTGCTTCATATTGATGCAAAGGTAGATACTATTACTAACTGAACAAACCATGCAGACAAATAATTCAATCTATAGAAGCAATTTAGTAAAAAGCTGGATTTTCCCAAGTTAATAAACGCAGAGAGTCTCTCTATGCAAGGACATTATAAACCATTCTGACCCCCCAGATATCCCAAGGCATCCATCACTGCAGATACAACAATGCCCTGGATACCGCAATTACGGCCCAGGCTTTTGTCTGTGTTGGGAAGATAACTATAAAAAATTATTACAAAGCCTTCTCTAATGTTGCCTGAAAACACTGTTTGCACAAAAATCTGCTTAGATTTTTCATTATCAACGACGACTTACCTTTATACAGTAACTGTACTGAAGGTCATTTAGGTACAAGGCCTGTAAATTCACAGTAAATTGCTTTTTTTAGTCATATTGCTTTTGTGTGTGTGTGGGGGGCGGGGTTGGGGGCATAGCCTAGGGAGAAGTTTATATCAGTTTCTTTCGGTGTAAGACTGGTCAGACGGTCTTCTGCAGATACGTTGGAGGGTGTATGGTCAGCTCCAAACTGGAGAAAGACTTTGACAAAGTTGTGTGCTTTGTCTGGTTTGCCTTTCCTTTCCAACTCAGTAATGAAGCAGCATCCCATCCGTGCGTAACCATCAAAACCAGAAAAAAAACAACATTTGTAACAAAAAGACAGCACAATGCAAGCCCGGAATAGATCATTTCCATTCAGCGTGCTCCCTTTAACCACCGAGGCCACTAAATTGAAAGTAGGATTTGAAAGAATGACTGGCTGCCCAATCTAGGAATATTATGTGGTATGACGCCTCTTCAGAGACCAGGCCTTAGAGTTTGATTCATGTGAAGGTTGTTACTTTTCACAAAATGTCTTAAAAAGAAGTCTTAACTAGAACAACCAAATAAATGCTAAGTTCTCCCCTGTTCGGAGCTCCATCTATCTCCCTTCCTTTAGATGACTTACAGGAAGTCAGGCCTGGGTAATACCCACGTCAAATTTCGAGCCTTGAGCCTACACGAGACGTCCTGCGCAGGGATTTGGCGGCTGATCGACCAGGCCGAGAGGAAATTTTAATAGAGCTCTATAGAAAGTAGTGCAAGTGAGGGAAAGTGGAGAAAAATGCCCTCCAAAGGACCCCGAAACATCCAGCCAACGGCGCTAAAGGCCTGGGAAGGAGCAACACTGAGGATGGGAAGACTGCCTATGAGGTCTTAATGTCTAAATGTAACTATAGATCACTTTTCATCTTACAGTAAAACTTATACTCTAGCACACAAAACCAGATATAAAAAAAAATCTAAAAAACTAAACATTGCTAGCAAGCTGTAAGTGTAAGTGTCCAGTTTTATCAAATGCTTCCTTACATGGAACTTCATAGACTCCACTGAGACGTGATACTGTAGCAACTCTGTATAATAATGGAAGCTTTCCACTACTCAAATGTTTTGCCCTACGTTTTAAACGAGCAAAGGTCACCACAGAGACAATGTAGAATGTTGTCCGCAGATAAATCAGCCAACTAACTGTTTATGTGCAAGCCGGTTTTCCTCTTCCTGTTCAGTATGCATGACTAATCCTTCCCAGAACCTTTCTTGTCATCAGCTCGTCATTGTGACTGCCGTTAATTAGCTTTGTATTGGTTTCAGTGAAATTATAAATAGGGTGAAAGGTATTCTTGGTCACGAGAAATAGCAAGATCTCCAGTGCATACTTTAGTCGGACAATGCTTCTGCAGGCCAGGTCTTCGGCTGACCGCTAAAGTAAATATAAAATAATTTCGTATTGAATTATCAGAACAAATAAAGAATTCACCGAACGTATATCGCATGACCGTTTAAAGAGAGAAATGCGTCGCTACATTTAAAGACATTTAAAGACATTCTAACACACTTAAAGACATTTAAAGGCATTTAAACACATATAAAGACACCTAAACACATTTAAAGACGTATACAGACATTTAAACACACCTAAAAACATTTTAACAGACTAAAAGACATTTAAACACATAGAAAGTCATTTAAACACATTCTGACACACTTAAACACACTAAAAGACATTTAAACACATATAAAGATATTTAAACACATTCTAACACAATTAAACACAAACACATTCTAACACACATTCTAACACACTTAAACACACCTAAACACATTTAAACACATTCTAACACATTCTAACACACATTCTAACACACTTAAACACATTCTAACACACTTAAACACACCTAAACACATTTAAACACACTTAAACACACTTAAACACACATTATAACACACTTAAACACATTCTAACACATTCTAACACACCTAAACACATTTAAACTCATTCTAACACAC
>JAOVYW010029565.1:16262-26494 GCA_025775045.1 Hiodon tergisus
AACACACTTAAACACACTTAAACACATTCTAACACACTTAAACACATTCTAACACACTTAAACACACATTATAACACACTTAAACACGTTTCAGGAAGTGGACGCACAGCTCACCCTCATCTCCTGGGCTTCCATGGCTTTCTTGCCATCCCAGGCCCAGCTGCGTTTGGTGAAGTAGTTGACGGTGGCGAACTCGATCAGTGCAGAGAAGACGAAGGCGTAGCAGACAGCCATGAACCAGTCCATGGCCGTGGCGTAGGCCACCTTCGGCAGGGAGTTTCTGGCACTGATGCTCAGAGTGGTCATGGTGAGAACGGTGGTGACTCCTGGAGTCGATCAAAAGGTAATCAAATCATTTGTCAGGACTTGTAGGGTAGATGCTACTCGATGTAATTTTATTTTGTTCTTGATATTGATCAAATCAGAATGGGGTACCAAATTTGACATAAAACACAGTTACTTTCACAGCAGTCATCCTAAGTACCACATATTATATCGATTATACAACTGCAAAAATAAAATTTAACACAAACAATACATTTTTTTCTCCCGTTTGAGACTCAAAAGATGAAATAATTTGGCCCAGTCGGTAAAGGGGCTCACCAGAGCACATTTGTCACGTGATCATTATGGCGGGGAGAACTGAGCTGGCAGTTTAGAAAATCTGGGGTTTCAATTACTCTGTAATCGTAGTTGCGCTAAGCCTGTTAAAAAATCATCCAGTACACCACACATCTGATATTTTGGATATACTGGTGCACTCAAAACGCGATTGTTACATCTCATGAGCCGACATTGATCCATTCACTAACAATCAGTCAACACAAATACATGCACTACGATGCAGTTAAGCCAGTGAAACTTCTGATGTGGAAAGTACTAGTGTAGTATGCATGCATAGACGACCAGTGTGTCAATATTCAAAGCAGTTGTAGTTTTTCACCAAATTTGCATATCATGCACAAGTACCACACATTGATTGGTTAATAGTGCCCATGATTTTCAACGTAAGAAAAGAGGAGCATCCGAAAAGCACATCAGTGAAAGGTGCATGTCAACACAATCTCAGAGATGTTTAGTTATTTAACCAGACATTAAGAATGGCAGGAAATTTCCGATATTATGTTTAAGTTGTAAAGATAATTGTCCAGGGAACAAATGAATGCAAGTTACACTGACAAACTTTCAGCCACAAGCCTGTCACCTTAACCAGTACACCACCAGGTCCTTTCAGAGTTTCATTGCCATCGACTCACTATTAGTAGGGCTAACCCCGCCCCTAAGGGGCGGGACGGATCACCTCTCATGGCTAAATTACCTTCCCCTGCATCTCTCTTCATAGTTGCTCCTCTATTTGATTGATGCCTTTGTTTATTCCTATAGGCTACTTAATGTCACACAACACAAAATTCAATATATACCCTGCCTATCCCATTGCTTGTCAGCTTTTGACCAGATTTTTCTCACTTTTGACTCCCTACCCCCCCCTCCCCAACTCTCACCAGCATGGTAGCGATAAGCTGTAACCAAGGTGACGGGGTGAAGTCCTAACAGCAAGAATCAAGAATAGAGAACAAACCGTCCGCCATCCCCCCAGCCATCAGAAAATTGCAAAAGCTGCTGATTTATCTACTCAACTGTTTATCAAATAACAAGTACTATGTGTCTACTACCATGTTATTTTTTAGGAGTTTTCTCGACAGCCTTTGGGGTCGGGAAACAATTCAAACAGATCGGCTTTCTGGATACAATCTTTTCAGTGCTTCGCGATAAATTCAGTTTGTGAAGATGACCTGTATTTTGATTGATTGATTGACTGACTGAAATGTAAAAAATATGTAATCAAGATACTGATTCTTCGAATGTACATTGAATTTGTAAAACAAATGTTTTTTAATGCTGGAAAAATGGGACACACGGAGACAAAAGATGAATTGAGATTCAGTGGTCTGGAAAATCCTGATCTCTTCAGCTCAATTTGCACCGGCCATCACCTTCTGCTCATCTTGGCATTGAGAGAAAATGAGTCAAATGGACATAAATGGGACCCACCAAAGCAGATGGGAGTAATATTCATGACGCTTGGGTTGTTCCAACCTGCACCGATGGCTAAAGAAAAAGGCCTTCATCCTCGCAGAGAACTAGCTTCCTAACCTGCTTGACTGAGATGGCAAACAATGTTCCATGCAGATGAATGGCCCCCTTCTGGCTACACCTTCTGCTCTGAATCACAGGAAATCCTCCATTCCCTAACCTGTCCGTGATTACGGCTTCACTTGCTTCATCTGGCCAAATTCAGTGACTTCAGGAGATTTTGTCTGAACAGAAGACAGAGAGTGTGTGTGTACACAGCAAAACTGCCAGTGTTACATTAACACTGTCAGTGTTTATATGAGTCAAGGTCAGACCATTTGGATCCATATAAACACAGACAGTGTTGATTTAACACTGGCAGTTTGGCTGTGTATGTGTGTTTATTTACAGTGCTTTTTACCGAGAGACAGAGAAAATAAATAATGCATAGTAGAAACCTGAAGATTAATTGTCCAAAGTATTGTTGTCAGGCCCAGGTACTTGCCAAGATTTGAAAAAGATAGAAAACCTAAAACTCGACGATCTCAAGTATCCTGTACCTGTCAAATATCCGGTGTAAGAGATTCAATCACATCATTATTCCTCGGGGGAGACCGGGGGAGAATTTCGGTTCCACTCCACGTGTGCCACTACTAAACCGTTAATTAATTCAGGGGCCTTCTCTGGCTGGAATGATTACAGATCAATCAAGCTACACTCCCAGGTTCCTTACTGTCCGGGGTTGATGGAGACAATGCTCTCCATTAGTTTCTCCACTGGGCTGAAATGCAGTCTGCCTCAATTATAAGAGTGTGAAAAGCCTTAACTTTCTGCATGGGATGAATCTGAAATAACCTTGTTCAGAAACGTGCCGTGCATTGATGCAGCCTGCCTATTTAAAACGGCTGTGCTGTTCGGTCATGTGACACCTCTGGTTCAATGAATCGCTCAGTGTTTAGGTGTAAGGAGCGGTAGGGCTCACCGAAAACGGTGCGTGCAGGGACCGACTCTCTGTTCAACCAGAAGGAGACCTGAGACAGGATGACGGTCATGATGCAGGGAAGGTAGGTCTGAATCACAAAATAGCCGATTTTCCTTTTCAAATGGAAATGCGTGGTCATCACTATGTATTCCCCTGTGGGGAAAAAAAAGAGAGAGAAGATCAAACATCAACAGGGATCATTTTCAGTCAAAACACACCCCACAAACCACTCCTTCGAAACAATTAATACCAAATTCATCCTGCACTGTTAATAGGCTATTATTTTATTAGACACTGCCGCACCAGCAACATGTGAGAAAGATACAATATGAATCCATTTAAATATCATCGCACATATGAATCTGCATCAATCAATGTGTCTCAGATCCCCTGGTATCTTTTTGTTAGGATCTGACAATGGTGGTTTATTCAGAAATTAGAGGTTCTGGCAATCGTGATTAGAGTTTCAATGAACTTGAAACACATTCAAATTTCCCCCCTTGCCGCACTATGAGCAGTAACAAATGCTAGCAAAATCAAACTCAAATCAAGGCAAAACAAATTATTCCCATTTTCTTAGGCTGGACACCAAATACTGAAAAAATGGTAAGCTTTTGAGCCAAAGATAGTAAATCGCAGGATACTTCTCTGTCTGAGAGCGCGGTAGGAGCCAGAATAATAATGGCTAAAGGACGCACAAAGACAAACGTTACTCGTCGTGAAGAAGCAGAGAAATCAGTTTTAGCTGTGGCGTCAGAGAGGTCACACGGCTGTTGGAACGAGTCCAAGCCCATATAACACACATCACATGCTACTGGATTTACAAGAGACGGCCCGTTTGGACTTCCGCTGTCTTCACAACGGTAGACGAAGGTCCCTGAGAACATAAGGCATGCTCATTCAGCCCTGAGATAAAAGTGGACGCTTGACTGATGCATTTGGTTAAGATGGTATCATCAACCATACTTACTACACTGGACAAAGTTCACTTTCCATTCAAAGTTAGATCTAGGACGAATTATTCACAACATACATAACATGGATTTTTAGAATTAATGTTCAAAAGTAACCCTAATGTAATGGTTGAAAAGTGGTTTGGTACCTGTGCTGGAACTAATAATTTCCTTGCCGATAGCATGACCCAGTAAGTCATACTGGTTGAGCCTAGATCCGTCCTCGGCCACCGAGACAGAATTCTCATTTGTCCAGATGTACACCACCTCATTATTGGTGTAGGCATCTGTATAATAAAAGGAGAAAAATACACTGTTTACTGTTGTCACGGTTCACCTTCTCCTCTTCTGTTACTACGTCGCGTCTTTTAATCAACTAATTAATCAATTAACATTCATGTTTGGTTCATTCTTGGTGTTCATTCGCCCTGCACCTCTCAACTTGGTTTCTGTTTTCCTTATAACCCTGTCACAAAGGTTTTGGATTCATTGTTCTTGTTTTCATGTACCATCAAAGATCGTGTTTAGTTTGGACTAAGTCTCCTTGCTGTGCCTCGAAAGCCGCGTCCGGCCGGGACTCGGTTGGCGTGGGAGCTGCGCTTGGGTTAATCCCTGCTCTGGTGCCCCGCACCTTGTGGCAACTGTATATGGTGAATAATTCAGATTAAGCATTTGAACGCACGATGCCATTCTCTTCCTGTTCCGCTGAGAAGATAACCACTGATACCTTCATGGTAGAATGTGTTTTCAGTGAAAAACATAGCAGCTTCTGGTTATGGAATGACACTGCTAATAATTAAGGTCTGATAATTAAATTCCATCACAGCTATGCTTATGTTTCATTTCTGTTCCCGGATCTCATTGGATGTGAATTGCGCTAAGTAAAAAGGTCTCATGGCTGATACCTTGCTAAACAGTAAAGAAACAGAACGCAGAGAGCTGGTTCTGGCTTTGTAGTCTGTTTGTTTGTGTGTTTATATATAAATATATAATATATATATATAAATATATATATAATCACCCTTCTCGCACCTTCTGGCAAAAGACGCAGAAGAACAGGCTTGTTTTTGTCAAGACGTACTAATGCAATGCCTGAGTCTCACAAATGGAGGAATAACCAAATAAATACGACTGGAAATGGACCAGTCAGAAAGATGATCTAAAGTACAATCAGATATTAACCAAACACACACTATATTCAATATCAGTCACAACAAATTAAAAATGTCGGTGACTCTGCAAGCAACTAATGATCCACATCGAATGAGAGATTTAACATACAAGTAACAGGCTAGGTGTAAGAGATACAAAGGAAAAAATGATGATAGAGTCAGCCTTTAATAAGGTTAATTGATTTCTCAAATCAACCTTGTTCCTATAAAATAGGTTTCATCTTACTTTGTACGGGATTTAATCAAGTTGCCTGATTGAATAATAATTGAATTAAACAGACATGCAAAGCCATCTGATAAAAGTGTAGGGTATGTAAAAACATCCAGAGTAATGAATACTGTTATTGCACAGCTGGCAAGTGTATGCATGTCAAGAAACACACAGTGCCTGTGAGTCATTTTACTACCTCTCATAAGGAATCAGATATACGCATGGAAATGTCTGGCCAGATCATATCCAATCCAAAAGATGGAATATAGTAACCATGAGTGGAGTGGGAACTGAAACCCCAAAAACACTGTGACTTGGCTGACCCGTGATACAGATACTCACAACTCCCAAATATTAATGGGCACGCATGAGTGTCCATCGGGAAGTCTTCCAAATGCATGGGGCATTCGGCGTGGATTGTTAGCCTGGGAGATAAAACAAAGCACAAGCAATTAAATCAGTTTTGAACCAGAGGTTTTAAAGTTGCTGACCTAATGGCCATTTGTTTCTAATCTGCTTTGCTAAATGCAAGCTTAAAAAACACCCGCGGGCCTCAGCTCTGAAACAGAGGCTTGCTGTCACATCATCACAGATAAGTATTTAAATTTGAAGAGGTTTCCCGGCCAGTCCCAGAACGGGTGTCCTATTTACAATTTGTAAGATTAAAACAGAAACAATTATTCGATAAATACAACACATGATATAATAACAAAACAAAGGTCCAAATGAGGTATATTCCATGTAAAATTTACTCAGTGTATTATATTGTTCCCAGCAATTTTAGGTCAGTGCAAAAATTGCAAGCATTTCTTTAATTCCATGTGCTGTTAATTTGAACAAGCCATGCACTGCCATTATCAAAGGACAGGGTTTGTTCATCTCTATGTTTTCCAAACAGAAGTTGAAGCTACCTTTGCATCAGCCTTGGCGTTATCATTTTCACTTTAGATGTTATTACACGACCGAAGTTTGTTGTGTAAAATGCAACAACGGGGGTAAACCAAAAATAATTTTGAGAATTGACTGGCAGTATATATGGCAAGGTCCAATTTTCCAACATAGAGCTGTTTGTCTCTTCCTATTGGAGGAATTCCTTGTCAGTATTCCTTCAGGCCATTTTACCTTTTAGGCAGAACACCCATGGCATGCGTAGATTTTTGAGGAAAAAAAAAGCTCTCTTGTTGCTAAAAGCTAATCTTGTTGATTCATCCACTTAAGTTCATGAAGACGTTTCCTAGATTACATTAAAACAAACCCGGAGAGGAGGAGATCTAAAACTCAGTGCTCAATACAAAATATCCAACTCTTACCAGACTCATCATGAAGTCATCATTATAGCCATACGTTTTTTTTAAAAAACAACAACACAAACGCAAAGAAAAATGTTTGGACGGTGCAATTTGACTTCTGGCGCGTCTTGATTAAACTGCGATAGTTCTCCGTTTTATCCGGAGAACTTTATAACAGATGAATAAGAAACACAGCAGATGGGAGTTTGACGTATGGAAGAATCTGATTTTATGAAACCCTAGAGGGATTGGCTATAACTGTTAATGGAGCATGGTAACAAGTTTTGAGAAAGGGACCGAGCGCACTGTCTCACTTCTGAACGCATAAAGCAGCCGCCCTTTCCCTATGCATTCATGTTTTGAAATGCACCAAATCTCTGCACGTCATTTTAAAAAACTACATGGACCTTCTGTAAATGATTTCTGCTCTGTTTGACCTGTTTGAAGTACATTCTGACCTAATGACATCTGGATTTTAACTAAAAAGTCCCAGCCAGTCTTTGTTCCCAAGGAAGTGCCATAATTACAATACGCCTTTATGTGTCTCTCTAGCGGAAAGATTTGGGTAGTTGGTAATTGGAACACAGTCATGTACCCTGTTGCTCATCATAAATATACCCACAGAGGTTGGCTATAATTAATCCAGAGAATGTCTAGTTCCCTTTCCTCGTTTCAGTAGCTGGTTAGTGTCAGCATTAAAATTTGCCATGTGTACATCATTAATTTGTTTGGGCTTTTTAGAAAGGGCATGACTCCATCATTCCTCGAAAAACAGCGTTGGCAACAGCACAATTTTAAGAGGACTTTTGTGGTTCTGCAACACCGGGAGTGCAGTGTGAATGGAAGTTATGGGCCTGCTTGTGCAGGTGAGAACAGGAACACTGGAGAGGATATGAGTCAACCTTTCACACCACATGTGGTTCAATCAATACAATACCATTTAAAGAAGGTAGTAAGGCTAGTGTTGGTAAGATTTCTTGTCCAGGAGCTGTATGCAAATGTGTGAGTGTGAGTGTGAGTGTGAGTGTGTGTGTGTGTGAGTGTGAGTGTGAGTGTGAGTGTGAGTGTGTGTGTGTATGAGAGAGAGAGAGAGAGAGAGAGAGTAATGTTTTTTATTATTATTATTATTTGAGCTCTCCTGCACAAAGAGAGAGCTCCCTGCTGGGACTGTAGGCTGTTAGATTGATACAGCTGTTCTCCATGAGTCATTTGCCAAAAAGAGAGGGTTCTTAGCAACTTAGATCCATAATCACCAGATGCTTGAAGCCTATGAGACATTTTCTCTAAGTGCAGGACATTTGCCATGCTGTTACCGTTATCCCCATGATAAATATTTATACATTTTCAACAGGGCCTGAATGTGTTATCTTTTCATCGCATGTGAGTTCTTTTCAGCTGTAACTACGATACGGTCCAAAGACAACATCCTAACCCTCTCTGATCAGATGAAAAAACACTTCCTCAAGCGACAGTCGAGGGCGTTGAAGCGGTAGACAGCCAGGTCTGCCCTTACAGATAGCAACACTTTGGTGAAGGCTGCTTTCCTGAATTGGTCACCCAGCTGAGACAGCAGGATACCTATGAGGCACCCAGATCTACTCTAGCATGTGGTTTTACTCTTTATTGTATTTACTTTATTGTATTTACCTTGCCTGATAACAATGGGTTAAGGATCATATCCAGTAAAAAATATGTAGTGAATGTGTTCTATATATGGATTTACCTATTTCATAAGTTTAATATTGTAATAATGTAACAATGTTAAAGTTGTCTCTCTGAAGTGGTTTCTCTTGTTTCATTGAGACAATAATGAAAATGTTCGTGTAAAACAAAAACCTGCACAATCAATCTGCACAGCGTGTCACGAAGACACCCTCATCAAATTGCTAGACAAAAAGCTAAAGATCTCGGCGACTCGTGAAAGAAAGCGGATGAAAATGAGCCACGGACGCCAAGCGTGTTGTTAAACCCTCTGCTACCTGCTCCCTTCGTGCTCTTGTCAGGCCGACTGTGTGACCTATTCGCACTTATTGAACATTGGTATTGAATTCGGGATGGAACTCCAATTGCCAATTGACAACAAGGGGCAGCTTTCAAATGAGACCATTTGACCCTATCTGCAGTGCTCCTGAATTGAGCGCTGGTCTTCATCCAAGTTTGGACGCCGCAGTCAATTGAAGAGAATCCCAGACACACGCAATCCACGAGCAGTCTAATTGGACGCCAACAAAGGGCTTTTAGTTTCCCCTAAAGCAAAAATATATTGGAATATAACCAATATAAGTAAACAAAGACAAAGACCATCTTTTATATTTCACAAACACACAATAACCTCATTTATTTTGATTTAATCTGGGCTGTACAACTGAAATTCTGCACAGTTCTAATGAATTAACGTATCTAAAGATATATGATGTAGTCAACACAATGACAGTGAAAACTGCTACAGAGTCACATCGCATTTCCAGTTATCGGCATGCCCCGTGTACTTGACGGCTTGGAGGTATGGTAAAAAAGGGCCGTAGTGAGGTTCTGAGATTGCTGTGAATGGTCAGTTTGTAATTAACCTGACTGCTTGTCCTTTCACTAAGTAAATTTGGAGAAGAACGTTAGCTAAATTAATAAAATGTAAACATGTAACCATGTACTTGATTTAAAACATAAAGAGCTCCATGAATAACCGAGTGCGGAATTTGATTAAGCAATAAGGTTACCCTCAGTTACACAAAGAATCATCCAGAGGCAATCACATCATTCCCTTCATATTTGTGCAAATCAAAGGGTCTGCACTCGTTTCACTTGCTTCTCTTTGCCGTCAGCACAGAGTTCCAATTCCAGATGACTCAAAACTTTCCCTGATTCAAACTTTTCCCTGCCTTGTGCGCATCTTCTGGTACTGCCCGTGAACCATCACGTGTAGCTGCTTTCCATCATCATATGCAGAGAGGTTCTTTTCATAGCCATCAGTCTGATCGACTCACCCCATGAATTTTTAAAGGTTGCAGACAAGCAAACCATATCTGTTTTTTTTATTACTCTTGGTACTTGAATTAAGGTCCCAGAATGGCAATACCAGAAAGGCGAAATGCAATTTCAAAGGTTAGCCATGCACTAAGGGCTTACTTTATTTTCATCTGCGTATTGCAGGGGACAAAACCAGCATCAGAATACAAGAAATTCTCTATCGTTTCTCCACGTCTTGGCAGATCAATTTTCACTCTCTCCTCCTGCTAATTTTACAGAAGGGCTTACTAGACAAGGCAGGATCAGTTCGGTTGCATTGGGGTTTGCAACCTTCTGATTACACTAGCAGTACATCAGAGAGCCTGAGGTATAATTTAAATCTACCGATATCGGTCAGTCTAACAGTCGAACACTAACATTGGGAGTCCAGCTTTTGCCAAAATCAAATCCAATGTCTGATCCAAAATCCAGGTCCAATGCCAATTCATGCAGACCTACTGCACAAACCCTGCTCTGAGGAGCAGACTGTCAGCTGGCCAACTTTTCTTGCATGCAAACGGTCAAAAGACCTGCCTGCAGACAGTCGGA
>JAOVYW010029605.1:0-24897 GCA_025775045.1 Hiodon tergisus
TCTCTCTCTCTCTCTCTCTCTCTCTCTCTCTCTCTCTCTCTCTCTCTCTCTCTCTCTCTCTCTCTCTCCCTCTCTCTTCCTCTCTGTCGGTCTCGCTCACACTCTCTCTGTCTGTCTGTCTGCCTGCCTTCCCCTCCCTCTCTCTCTCTCTCTCTCTCTGTCTGTCTGTCTGCCTGCCTGCCTTCCCCTCCCTCTCTCTCTCTCTCTCTCTCTCTCTCTCTCTCCCTCTCTCCCTCTTGCAGGGGGGGGGAGTGGGATCACCTGTAATCTCGACATTAATCAGTGACACCTGCGTCTTATCTGTTGACCCTGTCAGCTTTTGCCAACGTGTTCTGTCATTATCACGTGAAAACATTACTGACAGTGTTAGAAAGGTCCAGGTCCGAGACGGAGGGCAACATTGGGTAGTATAGGAGGGATAATGTGAAGATGCTGTTGATATTTTAGTCGTTATGATTCCGAGACTAAAAGCATAAAAGGTTTTCCACAGAGACACAAATTCCAGTTTTAAGATTTTATAGATTAGTTGATAGTTTTTCTTTAAAAAAGCATTAGATCATGTTTATATACATGTTTATCTTACCCAAATTAAAAATCTTAATTTGACATATTATATCATTTTATGAAAAAAGCAAAGAAAAAGAAAAAAACAGGTCGACAGAATATCTTAATGACTTTTTCCTTTAAAACTTTATTTTTGGAAGAAACGGCTTTATGTATATGCATATGTGTTTTTTTTCTTTTTCTGAAATGGGTATTAAACTACCTACGTCAGACTAAAACGTCTCAGTTTGCTTATTCGTGAATCTTGTACCCCAATCTCTGTCTGGATGTATATAAATTTCGGTATGGATACGATCTATAATATTTTAATTTTTTTTATTTAAAAAAATCTTAAGAATAAAAATATATTTTCTATTCCTTAATTTTAAGATGCTAACTTCTCCTAGTCTTTGATTACTCCCCTGTTTGTAATTAAAGCAACTCCCCCTCCCAGTTTCAACCAGTGATTCCCCAGACAGGGATGATCATATTAATTCCGAGAGGGTTCTCGGAACCATATTATTCCCTCCAAGCGGAATTACAGCCCTGAAAAGGAATGGTTCAGAATCGATTTGATTATCCTGGTAAATTACTATAATGTCGAGTGTCACCAACACCCAAAATTGTCTGACTGTGTTCTCCCTGGATCCATTTTTTTTCCTTTTTCTGCACGCTGCCACAAACAACGAGGAAGGGTCTAATTTGGAGTTATTGTGCATCTATGTCGGGTCGTAAATGGCAATCTGTGCCGCTGCAGAAGAAAAACAGGAAGCACTAAGATTTATGCAAAATTAAAGAAAATGCTTTCAGTTTAACAGCATGGGTTAACCTGCATCATTACTTGGATAAATCTCTCCCTCAGCTCATTTGCCTTTGACAGGAGTTGCTGGTAAAATTGTTTTTTGTTACATCTCCCTACCAGCCCCCCTAGCCATCAGTCCCCACAGAAAGGCAATGATTCTGATTCTGGCTCTGTACACTTCATTCAGTTAAGGTCAGAGGGGTTCCTACCCAAAAAAAATAAAAATGCATTTATACAAATATTTCATTCAACGGTGTGAATGTGCATGCCAATACAAGCTGTTCTGGCTTCTTTGCACAATGACCGCTTGGGTATTTTTCTGAAGTCTAAAGCAGACAATTGGGTTTTTTAGTTGATCTTTCTCTCCATTTGAGCACAGAGCCAGCCGAACACAATCCCATGCAGTGGCATGGTTTCTGAAGGAAGGGGTTACAGAGCATTACTCTCAGGATCACACCTGTCTACGGTTGCAGTGTTTGTTTCTGATGCAGGTACCGGTGGTGGAAAGGGGAATAGGCTCCCCCTCTCTCCACCAGCATCCTGCTGCTGTTCCTCTTACCGTATGATTGTCCGTTGCTTGCAACGGTGTGTGCCTTTATAAATTCCATTTGCAGATCGAAAAACTTTTTCAGTAGTTACGTTTTCTCAAACGTGTTCCCTTTAGTCTCACATTTTAGGTCCAAGATTCCTTAGAAATTAGATGGTGCTAACATTTGATTGATTAGCAGTGGGTTTTTACTCGTCATTAATGAAAGAAGAATATTTCTGGCTAGCATTTTTGTTACGTGAGATAATGTCTCGATAATCAAAATGTAATTTTTGCGTTTTTCTTTTTTGCACGAGATAGTATCTTGACAATTAAAGTGTTATTTTCAACGTGCCAGGTGATTGTCAGAAACCATCAGAGCAGAAGGACCTTCTGTTATTTTCGGGTACGTGTTTTTCTGGCTTGCGATGAAATTCTGATCATTCCTCACGTTCAGCATTCCTTACAGAGAGAATGAACCCAGCATTTGTCCTCTGGCTTATTGCTTCTTATGACCCGAAAACCCCTGACGCCCCCAATCGAAAAAACCGCGCTGAGACGCATGATTTAAAGGGTCATAAAGGCAGACCGTGTGCAACGGGAAGCCTCTTCCAGACAATGAGGCAGAGAGATGGAGGAGAGCAGAAATTCCCCTCCCAGCTGTAGGCCCGGCTCAATCCCCATCCTAAATTCCTCAGCCAGCTTGGAGAAGACCCCCCTCCCTAGGGCGGCCCGGGAGACGGGCGCGGCGTATGCATCTCGGCTGTTTCTGTAACCCGGGACGGGACGGGGGGGGCGTGCGG
Organism: Hiodon tergisus; assembly: GCA_025775045.1. NCBI lineage: Eukaryota > Metazoa > Chordata > Actinopteri > Hiodontiformes > Hiodontidae > Hiodon > Hiodon tergisus. The sequence goes on from JAOVYW010029605.1 coordinate 2,675, forward strand.
GGTTAGGGGAACTGCTTGATAACTCGACGTTCAGCATCCCCGTGTCTTTGTAACCAGGGCAACTTGTCCGCGTAGATTAGCGCCCGTGTCTCTCCCGCCAGCCCCTGCTCCTCGTGTCGCGCTTGGCGGCGAGGTACACCGGGGAGGGCTTGGAATGCGCGGCGGGTCCTGACGGGGCAGGAGCCGGTTGAGTCTGCCTCTCTCGCGCCTCCCCGGATCCTGCCAGGAACGTCAGTAGACGATGAAGCCGCCCGGGGTTCATCCGGGGGTCAAAGGTTTCACTCTTTCCTGCCGTTCTCGGGTTAGATCATCCAAACTTGTTTTGAGAACTGAGAGCCGAAAAAACAACACCCCCAGGGTGCAGTGGACGGCCTTCGTTTCGCTGGGTCTGAGGAGGCTTGTGCTCTGAGTCGTTGTTAACCCCCTGCAGAAGCAGAAATTCCTTCCTGATCCTGAAGTGAGACTGTGCTTCCGCCATATTACAATATTATTGATATGGTTTGATAGGTTCTAACTTTACGTGGATGTGCAATAAAAAGTATATTTAAAGTAGTTTTCGTTGGGGGGGGGGGGGAATCTAATCTCCTTGCTTTGAAGTCTTGCAGACCTGCTTGTGTACGTGTTTACTAAACAGGATCATCGCAACTCACTCAAAAAGTACATGAAGTGTATTCGTTATTTTAAGTCGTACTGAAGGAAAGCCCAGTTTCTGCTCCAGAACCAACACGGACCAGCAGGAGAGAAAGAAAGAAAGTAAGTTTTGGCTGGACGGAAAACGAATGTTTCAGCAGGGTATCCCACAAGGCGAGAAATCGGTTCAAAGGCAGGGGTTACCCAACACGCCAGCGCAGGGCAACGGTTCCCTCTCTTGTGAGCTTTTGGGATTTTTTTATTTTTTTATATTTTAAAATGAAATTTTTTTAACAAACGCAATGGGAGGGAAACGGACCACGCGAGATGGCGGACATCAAGCGCTCTCACGTGTGGCGACGGAGGAACTTGATGTACTCAGATCTCGTTCCCGATCCCTGCCTTTGTAAAACGAGCTCCTTCAGTTCATGCTTCAGTGGAACCCGGGCGGATTATTCCAAAGCGCCGCTGTTGACGCCGATTATTGAACTGTACCGGTCGTCATAATGCACAGAGTGACAACATTTATTAAGGTACCCAGAACAGGACAGAGTAGGAATCCCATCGGCCTTATCAGCATCTGGGGGTTCGGTGCGTGACCGTCCCGGCCTGGGAGAGGGCTCCGGGAGCTGTCTATTATCAGTGACCAGCAAGGCGCACACAAAGGGCCCACTTTGTTGGATCTGTTGAGGATGCATTGCGGTAAGCAGGGGAAGGGTGGTGGGGAGGGGGTTGCTTTGATCTCCCCAGCCAGTGCTCACCAGGGTGTGCAATGTTGGGAAAACCGATCCGCGCCCTGACATTCGCTCTTGCATCCATCATGGAGACCAAAAAAAAAAAGCCTTCAAATTATCGCATATTGCATTGCAATTACTGTACCTCTGAGTCACACTGCCAGACTGTGGCTCAAAAGAAGATGTTTTCTTCTAAGTATGTCTTCATTAAATCATCAAAGGAGGGCAGATGGAGGAAAGAGTCTCTCTGTAGACCCTTGTGTGGGTCTCAGATGTGAGGCCTCACGGGTGGCGTTCGGAGGCCTGAGTGCTCCCGTCAGGTGTGGTGCATTTTAAAGGGCTCACTGAGCTGTGAGGACCTGGGACATGAGAGGACTCTCTGGGGGTTGTGGGTTCACCCTGAGCGCGCTCGGCCACCGGGGACCGGGCCAAGAGCGGCTCCCACGGCCGCCGCAGGGGAGGGGGCGTCCGTGCCGGAGGGGGGCAACCGGGCCAGAGGGGGCCTGGCTGGCCTTTCGCCCAGTTGTTCCGCTTCGGGGATGTTTGAACGCCTTCTGCGCTAAACCCCATGAGTGGCAGTCCTAGCCTGCAGTATTCATGCTGGCTGCATATGGGTTACCTGGAGCTGGGTAAGGTAGCCATTGAGGAACAGCATCAATGCTTTTTGAATGATAAAGCTAATAGGATTGTGCTAAATTTGCTGAATGCATTTAGTGTAACAATGTCTCCAAATGTGGCTGAATGGGTTGTCTGCTTACACATGTTTTTGCGCATGTTTTTGAGATAAATACCCAGATATTTTTAAATTATAAATTTAACTCCAAACAATCCATGGATAAAAAAGCGAGAGAAGTTTGGAGTTAGGTCGCTAGGGTGGATTCTGCTCACAACACAAGCATCACGTTGTACATCAAAGGCTAAAACACAGAAGAGGAAAAATATATTTTCAGAATATTCTATCCATATTTAAAAAGTCATCGAAGATGAATACCAACTTTTGCATTTTGTGCTGTCTGCAATAATAATTCACGCTGGCTTACATCACTACAAAACGCATACACAACGAAGAGAGCTACAGTATGTTGTCAGTTTAACCACATTTAATTGAATAGTGTGTTGGTGCTAGCTAATTGCATTCCTTAGGTAGCTAGCTGAGGCTATGAAGTGCGATTTTTGTAGCTGAGATCTTTCAGTCCAGTGGCTTTGTGCTCATGATTTCCAAGATTTATCCCCACTTCCAGAAGTCGTCCCAGGGCACAAAATAATACAGAAAATTCAGGTCGATTCAGAGTAGAGAGGGAAGATTTGACTAATCATACAAGAGAGTACATAACAATTTACCTATGTGTGTGTGTGCTCCAGAAATGTCCTCCCTAGTCTCACATTGGGCCACCTGGAATGAAGAGCCATTATCTACCATAATTAATTTATACGCAGGACAGTTCTAAATTATGTAAACGTGTATAAAATAACACTTAAGCTAATTATTTATACGCTGTAAAGTTTATTAAGGAATGTCACCGCGAGAAGTTGTACAGCAATTGAATGCTTGTATTTTGATTCAATCACTCCATAGGAAAATGTATGATAGGAGACTTTGTGTTATTCTCTTCTGAAGCCCAATTAAGAGAATGTGCCTCTGTCCCCGTCAACTCAAGGCTGAGATTGTGTATCATGAGATTGTGTATCATGTATCGTTTTTTGATTTTTTTTTAACATTAGCCTCTCTCTCGCTCTCTCTCTCTCTCGCTCTCTCTCTCTGCCTCTTTCCCTCTCTTCCCCTTCCTCTCTCTCTTGCTCTCTTCATCTCTCTCTGCCTGCCTTTCTCTCGCTCTCTCTCCCTCCCTCTCCCTCTCTCTCTGCCTCTCTCTCCCCCTCTCTCTCTTGCTCTCTCTCTCTCTCCCTCTCTCCCTCTCTCCCTCTCTTCCCCTCCCTCTCTCTCTCTCTCTGCCTCCCTCTCTCTCTGTCTCTCTCCCTCCCTCTCGCTCTCTCTTTCTCGCAGTCTTTCTTTGTTCTCACAAAAGGAGAAGCAGACAAGGCCTGGGGCTGTGTCCTCGCCCCAGAGAGCCACCCGTGTTTCCTGGCGACCAGCAGGCTGTGTATCGAATGCCGGCACTCTGTGTGGTCCATCGAATGTCAGTAAAAATTATGTTTAAATATTTAAGAAACTACGCTTACACGGTCCCCTGTGGGTACGGTTGTGAAATAATGGCGCAGTTGGGCTCTCAAAGGGGCTGATGAAGGCAGGCAGGCAGGCGGGCAGGCGGGCGGGCGGGCGGGCGGGCGGGCAGGCGGCGGGTGCGGGGGTGGGGAGCAGTGGCACATTTCAAAAATGTTTTTTTTTCCTATTTAATTTTTTTTTCTCTTCATTCTTTTTCGGTCTTTCTTTCCTGAAACAGTTTTAATTCCTCACACTTTCCAGCCTCCCTCCATCGGAAAGGAAAGAAAATGTTTGCCGACACGGTCAGCACCTTCGGAGGATGTTGGGCAGCAACACAGCCGAGCTCTCGCTAGGCCTTCCTGGTTCACTCTTTAAATGTGTGGCACTTCAGCCGCTCACAAGTCTCCGTCGGCGTTGAGAAAACCCAACCGCACTTGACGACGGTCTCCAAGTGCCAAGCTGCAGCAAAGTTTTGACGGCTCAGACGGCACGGGGAAGCTTTCTTGGCGTCTTCATCTTTCTCTTGATGCAGTCGGGCAGCTTTTTCGGAGACAGGGAAACTTTGCGAGGGAGCCCGGGGTTATAATTTACGACATTATATTTGGCACGTCCCAGCTGCGATCAGTTACAAAATACTTTTGGTTTTGTATCCACACAGCTCATGGCTGTAATTACAATGTAATTTCAGTGAGAATAACTTGTTTACAAATGGTCCTCCTTTTCCCTGCGACTGTGAGACTCTGGGTTGTCTGTTGGGGGCCTGTTTCTCTACCTTCCTACCTGTGCATTGTGTATCCATCTGACTGCGGGGTGCAAGGTACCAATTCCCGTGCCTGAGACCCAGGTGGGGTGACATTAACATGAGGCTCATCAATAGGACACACGAATAAACCTTTATGCCCCGGGCGACGTTTCTGTGTGGGAACGTGTGTGAGCATATGTGTGGGAGTATGTGAGTGAGTGTGTGTGTGAGTGTGTGTGTTGGAGTATGTGAGTGAGTGTGTGTGTGGGCATGTGTGTGGGAGTATGTTAGTGAGTATGTGTGTGGAAGTATGTGAGCAAGTGTGTGTGTGGGCATGTGTGTGAGTGTGTGTGTGGGAGTATGTGAGTGAGTGAGTGTGTGTGTTAGGCATGTGTGTGAGTGCAGGGGTGGTAGCCGTCATGCCAGTGACCCTCACAATGGCGGCCTGTTAACTCCAAACGTTCCCAAACACGCACACGTGTTTAATGAGGCAGCGGGGCTGTGATTCCGGATCAGCATATAGCAAGGAGCAGAAGGCGCGCTCCCGTGGTCTCCTTTCACGCCGCACAGCGTAAAAGGCAAAACAGGTCCCATTTAACCCATCCTTCCATTCAGCAATGAATCTACAAGGGTTTCAGTCCCGCATTTTAATGTGTTTTTATAGTTTAGTCATCTAAATCGGAATACTGATGGACGATACATTTTGAAAGTTGGTAGTTTTGCAGCCTTATTTCTGTATATATATATTTTATTTTTATTTTTTATTTTTCAAAAAATGGATGGATATATATATATATATCCATTTTCTGAAACCACTTATCCAATAGAGAGTTGCAGGGAGCCGGAGCTTAAGCCGGCAGGAATAGGGCGTAAAGCAGGGAACAACTATTAGAGGATGTCACTCCATCAGAGTGCTGGGGGAAACACAGACCACACTCACACAGGACTAGTCTTTAGGTGGCTAATACACCTAACTCACAGCTCTTTGAACAGTGGGAGGAAACACAACACGACACATTTTCCATCCGGTCCTCGCTGTCATTATTAGCGCTATTAGCCCTCTTTCTTCCTCTTCCGCTGTTTTGTTTAGAGAGCATTCATTGTAAAAGGTAACCAGGGCTGACGTAACCATGGGCAACATCACCGAAATGAAGCGCTCCTCGCCCGTGAGTCATCGGCGCTTGAAGCTTCGTTTTGCGCAGGAAACCAGGGACTCTCAAAGTGTGAGGACGGTGGTCTGAAAGGGGGAGGACTTTGACCGACGCAGCGCCAATCCAAGGAAGTGAGCTCCCCAGACTGGCAACTAAACCACAGGGCTGCCTTCACAGAGGGGAATCCTCTTCGCTTGTCTATAACGGACTAAACTGCTTTATATATATATATATATCATTTTACATCTGTTATGTTTTTTCTTTAAACCCAGGCAAGTTCTTTGTTTTCCACAAGAAAATATAATAAATCAATCATATAATAAATATTTAAATAATTCTAAGACAGATGTGTGTTCCATGTGTAATTATAAATTTAGCATACAACGTATCCTTTCCATACTCAGATAAACAGAGGACAAATTTCTTTATTGACAAATGGGAGAGCTTTGCTGGTTTTCCAGTGCGGTTGCTGGCTCAGGACAGGCTCTGGTTGACTTTAAAGCGGAAAAAAGTGGCTATTGTGCCCCTCACCACCACTCCTACCCCCAATTCATTCCAGAGCATATTGGCCACCTCGAGCCCTCTGCGTTTGGCCCTGTGTCCCGTCTCTCACAGCCGCATACCTTCAGAACCGCTGACCCAGCTCCCATGAGTTCCCCACTCGGAATGGAGCTCCGAAACCGTAGCTAAAACAAACACGCTCAAGCGCCCTCCGCGTCACCACTGTGCTGCCATGCAGGAAGAGGCCCGCAAGGTAGGCCATTTGAAAGGAGAAAGAGAACCTGAACCTGAACCTGAACCTGAAAACCGACTGAGTGCCAAATCCAGCTGAGGAACCCGTCCCCCCCAGCCCCTAGCATGGGCAAGCAGACCCATTCAAACATCCACAGGTTTGACCCTTTGGCTCCCAGCTTCACCATCCCCCATCCTGGCCCACACCGGCAGCACCGTCTGCTCAGTGTCACTGCCAGGGCCTTGCCCTGAAATACTGAAATATCTCCAGAGGAAATGAACTTTGGTCCTGATTTTGTAGAGCTGCACCCCCACCCGACCCCCACCGCTCCACCGGTTCCCCTCTGGGGGGGGCTCCTCAGTCAGGATAAAGGCCCCTTTATTCTGCCTCTTGCCGGACAGGGTAAGGAAATCAACTTTAGGAGAAAAAACATGGGAGTGAGAGGCAGGAGACCACAGGGCCGCACATCTGGAGTTACTACAGACCCGCCTCCGTGCCAAGAAACTCTGACATTCCTGCAGCGACTACAAAGCCCAGTCGGCTTCCTTGCTCCAGTCTCCCACATATGCCGACATGAACACACACACACACACACACTCACACACACACACACACAGTCCTCAGCGCTATAAACATTCACAGACCAACTTCAGTCTCCTCTTCCACAGTCTTCCCCTCAGTTCCTATGCAACCACCCTCCCCTCCCCCACATATCATACGTATATATACACACTGAGTGCAACTTAATACATTATCACTTCCTATTGACCTCTGACCTTCCACTTCCTGTTGCCTCCCCAACAGCCAGAGGGGAAAAAAAATACTCCAAAACCCAGACAGACGAGACAGAAAAGGGAAAAAGCCCCACCTCTCCACTCTCTCTCTCTCTCTCTCTCTCTCTCTCTTTCTCTCTCTCTCTCACTCTCTCTTTCCTTTCTCACTGAGGAAAGTTAGTTAACAGTGCCACGTCAATCCAAGGACTCTCCACTCTGCCGCAGGGATGGGATCCAGGCTGCTTCCTCCTGTCCTCCGGCTCCGGGGTCTTTTTTGAGGATGCTGTAGGAAGTTCATTTCTGCTTCAGCTTGGCTTCGATGTACCCCTCAGACAAGCCGCGTTTGCTAACGTAGCCTATTTACTGGTTCATTTGTTTATTTTTCTAAGACTTGCCCACAGGAACCTTTGACAGACCGGCGGGTTTGTGGGAGGTGGGGAGGAGGGATGGGGGTTGATTCGGAAAGGCACCCCCATAGTGCCCCCCTACAACAACCACAACCGTGTGTGGGTCTTCAGTGAATTAGCCCCCCACGCCCACCTCCATCCCCGAACTGCGTCCCCTCTGCTGCCATCCCCCACCTCAAAACTTTGGACACCTAGTGCTGAGGGAGGTGGAAAGACCACAGAGGTGCTGCCCACGATGAATCCGTCCGTTCTCTCTCTTCCGCTGTCTGTTTTATTGTTTCAGAAAGGAGGAGAGAAAGGCGATGGAGGACCGAGAGCAGTGCCAGTTTTCTTGCATCCCCAGGACTCTGTCACCAGTGAGCCCGGCAGTGGCTTCCCATCCAGCTCTAAGGAGACGTGCACCAAGGACTTAAGGTAAAACCCTGATAGACTTCATTTTTCCTCATGTATGCCAAAGATTATTGTGCTGCGTCAGGAGGCTCTGAAGCAACCTACTGGAATTCTTTCCCAGTCTGAAATAGATATGTAGCTGTCTCGCTGGTTTCATCTAAACACAGATTAACAGATGAATTAGCTAGCAAAACGAGCGCCGTCGCCTCCGACTCACTAAATGCATATTTTGGGTCAAATACATTTTTTAATAATTTCATGAAAAAACTAAATCTTAGTTGGAAATTTCATAAAGAAGTGAGCTCCAGCACTAAACATTTTCTCCCAGTTTTCTCTCAGAGTGTAAAGATGGGCAACAGTATTAACTTCAGGGAAATGCTCTTATTCATGACAAAAAATGTTTTATATGCATGCATATATATAGATAGATGGATAGATGGATGGATGGATGGATGGATGGATGGATGGATGGATAGATAGATAGATCCACCTCTTTGTTGAGTGTTTTACTCAAGTGTAGGTTTCTGCTGAGGGTGCAGGAATGCTCACCCTGACAGCCATAACCCATGACTTCTGTCTAACTCTTCTTATACAATCCCATATTCTCCACAGCAGTAACAAACCCATTTTCTGCTTTTTAATGTAAGGCCGATCTGTACAACTCCAATCTACTCCTATATATCTCCTATCTGCCTAACTGTCACTCAAAACTCATCTGGGCTTTTAGGTGTTCAATTACTGAGACTTTTCTCAGACTTGTTCTGTTCTGTTCAGGCTAATGTGGGGAAAAGGAGACAAAAAAGCTAAACAGATCATCTGTTGTGTGGCCAACGTGTAACCAGTGTGCACGCACCTGTGTACTTGTGTATTTGCTTTGGTGCATGCACCTGTGTGTGTTTGCAATAGTGAGTGCTTTTGGCCCGTATTTGTGCCTGTTTGTTTGCAATAGTGAGTGCACCAGTATGTTTGTGTGTGTGTTAGCATTGTTGCCTGCACCTGTGAGTGTTTGTGCCTGTGTGTTTGCATTTGTGCATGCGTTTATTTGTGTGCATTTGCCCAGCGGGGAATCCGTCTGTATCCTCCTTTGACCCCAGACCCCTCTCCTTTGGACCAAGCAGCCCGCCCCGCCTGCCCAGTGTTCAGACTACCTGTTCAGGAAGTAGTGGTTGTACAGTAGTCTGCACATTGGTTAGGCTGTGTGGGGGAGCGCGAGACAGACACCACCAGGGGAAGGGGGATGTCTAATGTTCAGGATGTGCAGATGTTTTTGTTGGTGCAAGTTTTTGTTAATAGTTTTTAAAAATGTTTAATTAAATTTATAAAACTAACTAACTATCTCCAGTTCAACGTATGAGTTTTGTGAAGGGTACTTTTTTCGTAGTGCTTGTAAAATTTGCTTGGAAAAAATTAAAGGAATAAAAAATAAGACACTATTAAACCACTTTCTCTTTTTCTTCTTTGTAAGAGCTTTTTTCCTTGTAAATGGAGAGTAAACCAGTCAGACACCTAATCAGCAATTAACTCACAAACCTAAAGTATAAACTTGTATGAAAGTTCAGTTTCGCTATTAGAATTGATATTCATGTTAAAATGTTATGTCTCTGTAGGCCAGAGGAAAGAATGGGATCTGAGAGAGGGGTTTGACAGATTCAGTCACACTAAACACAAGGAAAGCACCATCCAGCATGTTTCCCATTTACTTCAGTTCACCATGTGTGCACCATTGCCCACGGCATACGCACGCACCCACACCCACACCCACACACACCTCAGCCATCTCAGAGCACACTCTCACTCTTCCCTCGGGTTATTTATGGCTCTGATATAAGTGGCTTTCCGGCAGGACAGGGATTCGGGGAGGTCCCAGATCAAAACTGGCGGCTTCTGTACTGCAGCCAGCCTTTCGGCAGCAGGGGAAATTGTGTGTGTGTGTGTGTGTGTGTGTGTGTGTGTGTGTGTGTGTGTGTGTGTGTGTGTGTCTGTGCATGTCTGAGTGCATGTGTGTGTGTGTGTGTATCTGTGCATGTCTGAGTGCATGTGTGCGTGTGTGTGTGTGTGTGTGTGTGTATGAGAGAGAGAGTGTGTGTGTGTATCTGTGCATGTCTGAGTGTGTGTGTGTGTGTGTGTGAGTGTGGGGGAGGGGAGGGGAGGGGGTCCTTTACACCCATGTATATTAAAACTCCAGAAAACTCAACAAAGAAGGGAGTCCAATAATTCACATCCATTCCTATTGTTTTCGAATAGAATGTCATATTCAGTCAAATGTTATCTCTTAGCATTTAAAAAAGACAAGTTTTTTTTTTGGTTGTGTATGTTAATTGATATTGCTCTAATTAGACCGTTTTTAAGATCAGAAACATCACAAGCTCAAATGAGATACATGCAATGGGAATACGACTACAACCAAAACAAGTACGTGCCTGCGGCTTTGATGTGTTTGAGTGACGCTGGAATTCTGGCCTGACCACAAGACTACAGCCAGCCAGAGCACTCACAGCACAGTGAAATGACTCCAGTCAAAAACTGAATGCTGGCAAAACTAAGAGAGTGTCTGTGTGTGTGTGTGTCTGTGTGTGTGTGTGTGTGTGTCTGTGTCTGTGTCTGTGTGTGTGCGTGTGTGTCTGTGTCTGTGTGTGTGCGTGTGCGGGCTTGTGCGTGCTTGTGTGTGTGTGTGCGCGTGTGCGTGCTTGTGTTCGCATTCGCTTGTTTGCGGATTTAAGTTTCTAAGAATCTAAGTTTAAGAATCCACATATATCCACATATAAAATTTTGCGCGTGTTAATCTGTGTGGAAGCGTAGCCTAGCATTTGTGAGTGTGTGTGGGTCTGTGCATAATTAACAAAACGACAGTGGAGACCAGTTGAGGTGGAATCATGGGATTGAGTTGGCTCTGAGTTTGGGGGTTTTCTTCATTTAGACAGGGCTGAGGCCCTGGCTTTGGTCCTTTTTCCTATTCAGCTCCAGCGATACTTTGGGGAGTGTTTGGGCTGCTGGATTCAAAGACTTGGTATGTCTGGTAATGGAAACCAGATGAAACCCCCCCGCATCCACCCCCTACACCACCACCACCGCCTGCTGTCCCTCACCAAATCTTGGCTAACTCAGGGTCTTTATAAGTGTCTGGAGCTGAGGGGTCAGACAGAGGTGTCAGGATTGGGGGATTGACCACATGTGCCCGGTGTGTGAATGAGCTCTCTCACCGGATCACAGGTCACGAGGCATCAGGAAGGGTCAGAAAAAGACCACCTCCCTCATACATGCCTGGGGGTTTGCACTGGGCACGGCGGGCGTGTAACGAGGGCGGCTGTGAATGGCCGCAGACTTTGTGTGAATGTGTGCAAGTACGCACCATTCGCTCAGTGCAGCCCTTCAGATTTCTGCAAAGTTTACCCTTGTAGATAGAGAAACAGACTGTCCTGATCTAACCCTCTGCACCAAAAGAAATATACACTGCCCTCAATTCCCACAGGAACGAATAGATGTGTGCAGCTCGGCCAGGGGAAAGGGGAACAAAAGTTCATCTCTCCTGAAACTATCACTATCACAACATGACGATTCACAAATATGCACGGATGCACACGGGCGAAAGCGTCATGTTGTGAGGAAAAAAAACTAAACCATCAGGCTTGAAGTAAGACGGGGTCATGTGTCTTTTTAGCTTGCTCATGACACAACAATGGGCCATTTTTCCTCACTCAGGCGATGTTAGTTTTGGGTCTCTGTGCTTGGGGAAACCACGATCCTTGGCTGATGTTAAAATAAATACATGTGAAGGCTAGGCGCATTAAAGGGGCCATGTGTGTGTGTGTGTGTGTGTGTGTGAGGGGTGGGGAATGCTGCGTGTGTTAGTCATTTAGGAGAAGACTGGTGGGTGCAAAAGGGTGTGCATAGGGGGAGGGGGGGTTGAACCTAGAACTTTGATGAAAGGACCCCCCCCCCCCCCCGAAGCCCCCATAGCCTCCCTTAGTCCCTTTCTTGCCCACACGGTTCTCATTAGAGCTACCCGACCGGTTCGCCACGGAGCGGTTTCCACCCAATCGTCATTGTTCGTACGAAGCAGGCGCGGTCTTGAAGTGAACTTAACCACCGGCTCTGACAGGGGGCCTCAGCGCTGAGACGGGGGCCAGCTCTCATGCGTGCAGGGGCCCCTCCATCTCCCTGACTAAGTCAAACGGAGAGGTCCGCAAATGTATCCAGCCCCACCCCATCACCCCACATTAAACTAAATAAACACAGAACCCCTCCGACTCTATTACACTGACTAGGAGAGCGGAGACAGAGAGGCTCTGCCAGTTTTTTTTCTATTTATAGAGAAGTACAGACTTCCCCAATTCCCTATTCGCAGCTGATGCAGAAGCTGGAGTGACAGACAACTAAATATAGGGACCGGTCTTTCTGGGTAATGCAACGGTGATATTCAAATCAATAAATAAACAGGAATGCAGTCATGAAACGTAGTAGACTCTATCACAGAGTCATTTCTATCACAGAGTGAGACAGATTCCAGACGCAAATGCAGTAGCGTCCTCCTTTGTGGCCCAGATACCAAAGCTTGTGAGACTGATAAGTCTTTAGAGAAATGGTGATCCAAGTTATACTGGAGCAGTAACAACATTTACAATGTTGACAGATCCGGCCCCTTTGTGCAGAATGCAATTAAAGACGAATAGCGCCCAACCCTTTGTAATAGGCTATTAAACTCAAAATAAAGTCCTTTATGAGGAAAATAATGAACAATTAGAAGTCTCACCTCATCATCCTTGTACCAGGACAGGGTCTCGGCAGTCAGGACAAACCAGTACTCTTTCGCTCCCCCTTTCATGATGCTGATGTTGTTGATGGTCAGCCAGCCCTTCCGTATCACCTGGGAGAGACAAAGAGAGGGACACGAGGGGGCGTCAGGGTCTCACAGAAACACGACGGGGCAACCCATTAGCGTGAATGCATTTCAGAGTCTCCTGCACCAGGGACCTGGGTCTTTAGGCTCAGTTAAACAGGGGCAAGATCCTGGCTGAGGCGTCAGTGCAGCGTGTTTGTCTTGTTATGAGTTGCCTTTCAATCTGGCCTCCACGGAATATCGGGGAAAAGTCAGAAAGTACATAGCTAAGTGTAGTGTAGCCAGTGTGGAGAGATAAGGACCCAGAGGGTCATTACATTGGGGGCTTTGGGCTAATGAAAGGCACAGAGAGCTCCTTGTGTCCCACTCACACTAACTGTGGAAACAAAGAACTTATTCCAACTGCCCAGGGCAAATCCTCTCCATACCGCTAAACGAGTGGGTGGTGGTAATGGGGCGATAAAGTGGGCCAAGCTGGATGCAGGGAGCTTGCACCGGCTCACTCTACAGGCGCTTGTCCCCCAACTGAAGCTGAGACGGGGCATCCATAGATGGAAACAAATGTATTCGGCCCCTGAGAAGCTAGCATACCTTACAATTTCACATCGGTCTACCTGCACAGCTGGATGTTCACTGAAGAAGCTGGAGTGAAGTGCCTCATTCAGGGTTACAACAGCTGGGATTTGGGCCAGAGGGTCCAGCACCCTCACCCAGTTCTACTACAGATTATACACCTCTCCGACTATCCCAGTCATCTAAAGCGACACAGCAGACTTAGTCTTCTTTCCAGAGACCTGGATGAGGGCTTGAATGTGCAAAGGGAAACTTCTGTTTCTCCAGAAGCACTGTAGCATTTCAAACATACAGAAGCACTCTTCTTGCTTTGCCTGAACGAATCTACAGATTCAGAACAAGTGCTGACGCGACTCTTTCTCCCACTGGAGAAACCTCTGTGAACTCTGAGAAGCTGAGGGTTCGTCTCGGCCGGAACACACCACCTCAGACATGGGCTGATGAGGAAACCTCCCACGCCTGTTTGGAGTTGAACTCTTCAGATTTTTGGACGTCTTAGCCGATGCAAACACCGCTAGCAAGAATTAATGCCGAGAGCCTAAACATTTCCATGAGCGATAAATTGTCGTGTCATGTTAATGACATAAACTCTAAAGATTAATTCTTACACAAGATGACATGTGCAGACATACATGTTAAACATTGTTCAACAGGTTTAAACAATCTGTTTTTTGCAGGCGCAGACGTGTCAAAGCCTGGTGTATTTCCAAAGGTGCAACTGCAGTGTCTGATTGAGTGGCGGTAAGTTTCAGTTGGAGTGAAGTAAGGAAGAGGCTAGAGCTGTATCTGAACGTGGATGAATATAAGGGTGATCATTTATCACATTATTTTTAAACAGGACACACTATAGAAAAGTCAAAAAGACCTGAAAGATCTGAAATTGCTAAAGAGCCATTTTTTGCATTCTGCCACTATAATTCTATAGCTGAACAACATCTGTGTTTACAGTTGAGCAGTCTGTAAGGCTTTGGTCCAGATATCACATGGGAAGGTTCTAGGCTTTTTTACAGAATGATATATATTTTCCTGACTAAGGGGGAAAAAATCATTCATAAGATGTCATAACATTTATTACAATTGGAACATTGCTTTCTCCCTTTATGTTTTTATTTTTATCTGACAGTCGGACAGAATGGTCTCTGGTTCTTTCCATTCCTTTACCGGGGAACTGGTCGCTTTTCTTTTCAGATCATATCTTAATCAAGAATGAAGACGTTGTGGGAGAGGCTCCAGTAGCCAGTCTACAAAGGCCCCAGGGCCACCTGCCAAACTACATCAACACAAGCTCTCTTTTAAACACACATACACTCACACAGATATTTACTCATTGGCGAGTACACACACACAAAGACATCTACACAGATATATACTTGTTTGTGTGTGTGCGTGTATGTGTTTGTGCTTTATTTTATTTTTTTGGGGGGGGCTAATTGTTTGAGAATGTGTGAAACTTGAGGTGTCTGACACAAACATACACATCCACACACACACACACACACACACACACACTCAGAGGCTTGGCCTACTCACCATTATCTCATCCTTAAGTGGAGTTGCCATAGCAACAGTAGCAAAGCAAAAGAGAAAAGAGCAAGAGAGGTTATTTGAGAGGAGGAGTGAAACGAACCAAACAGAACCAAACAAGCCTCAGTCAAAGTGGATCTCAACAGAACCATTACAAGAACAACACGGCTGCAAAGGAACAAGACAGTAGACAGCAGACCCCAGACAGCCCTGTAGGGGCAACCTGTCACAGCAACGTACCTGGTTTCCTGAGGCCTTCTTCTTGCTCATCTGGCTGCTCCTCTGCTGAGCGCTGTGGAGAGAACACAAAAGGCGTTTTTCACCTAAGAGTCAGTGTCCTATCACCAGCTCAAATTTGGGTAGCATCGCACCATTGACTTACTTGGCAAACCCAATGAAATCCTCATGATTGGTGTTCATGTACGCCAGCTCAATGTCAATCAGCAGCATCACCTGACAGCCAACAAAACAACATGTTGTGAACTATCAGTCACCCTATTTCTTTGTTTACCAGATTACCTTATTCAAAAAGCCTTAAATCCGTATCCATACTGTGTTATACATTACAGAGAGGATTTTTTAATGAAAAATGTTATAACACACAAAGACTGTATGCAAGACTGCACCAGACATATCTGTATATGCATCCATTTAGGAAAGTGTAAAAGGCAAAAAGTGTTAAACCATCATGGGGTACATAGGCCAGAAACTTATCCGCACAATATGCTGTCATTCCAGTTGAAATTATAATTTTTGCTTGGATTGAGAGGATTACAGTCATTTCAAACTGCGATGTTGCTGGGAGTATTGGTGTGTTGATGGCGGTGTTAGCAAGGTGAGGCAAGCTAGCAGAGGGCTAACCTGATCCTTGGTGCGGCTTTCGCGGTCTCGGATGTGCTGCGTCACGATCCTCTCCATCTCCTCCCTCAGCATGGGGTACTGGGCGAGCTGTGGGACGAGAAGGTGGGTGTCCGAGCAAGGGCTACCCGACGCGGCGAAGCACAGCCGCAGCCTCAGACATCTCACAGCGCACGCCACTGCGCACCCAAGCACTGCACACCCAAGCACCGCGCAACCAAGCTTCGCACAGCTCCAAACTATCACACTGGGGCGGCAACTCCGGTCTTCGAGAGCACGTGGTTCTGCTGGGTTTAGAGCTGGCTTTTAGCTAGTTCAACTGACCGCCACTTGCAGAATCAGCTGAGGGGATTTCCTTTCTGATGACTGACTTTAAGATAACGGAAAGACCCTCGAGAACCAGAGTGGACCAACCCCGCGGTAGCTGTAATGCCAGTAGGAAGATCTGTCCAATCAACGAAGGAAAGCCCAGTAAAAGCAAGACTTTCCTTCTCACCATTGGCAGAAGAAACGGACCAGCTGCCAATGTAAGACAAGCTAAGGAATAAACATCTAACACAATGTACAAGATGCAAACTGAAAACGCTCACATTGATTTAATTGTGTTTACCTGTGTTGTCTCACAATAACTAATTCACAAAACATACAAAACTATAGACGGGCTTTAAAAAAAAAAAAGCCAAACCATAACAGTTAAAAACAACCACATCACAACCACATAGTCACTGAGCATGCTTCCCAAGCAGAGCAATAGCCCAAGCAGCCAGTCTTACTGCTAGTTTTCATTTAGATTCCTTTTAGCCTCGCAAGTCTGGCGCCCAGGCGTGAAATAATAAAAGGAAAAGTGTAGATTGACAGGCAGAGAGAAAGGGTCCACGGAAAATAGGGGATTTAGGGTGAGAGGATGAGAAAAAGTAAATAGTAAAGTAAAACTAATTCAGAACGCAAAGGTAAGTCATCTTCTTCAAACGGCCATAAGCCAGGTTTTTTGGGGGGTTTTTACAAGCCAGTACAACGCAGACACGTCAACCGAATGTGCACTGGATAGCTAGACGGCTCGTGCGTTCCCGAGAGTCCGCTCCGTGCCAGTGTAAACTCAGCAGTGAGCACAGGGGAGCACATTTGCGCTATCCCTGAGTCTAAACCATGCTCCACCCTGTCCAAAAATATTTTTTAAACACATCAAATAAAATAAGGGACGCTCTTAAACTACAGCCCCTTACTCCTTTCCTTATTATTATTTTGACATGAATGGCCAAAGCAAACTCCAAGCATCATCATTTCTCCTAATATGTAGCTAAAGTCATTAAGTGTAGCGTTTAGACTGGTGACCCATGCAGGGCCAAGGTTTTTGCAAGAATCTTAAAGATCATTTGTAAAAATAGAAAAGCTCAACAAATTATCACACCTCCTCCACAGCTCCACACATCATGACATGACATAAAGTTATGACCAACTTAAATGGTTTTGTAATCTGGTGCCAGTCTGTAATTATGGTTTAATCAAACAGCAACATCGTTGCTATATTAGATTTTACAGCTACAGAAAATGTCTGCCCATTTTGTTACTTATGTCATAGAAGACTAAATTGAGCTAAAATGTAGCTCTCTCACAGAATACATGCACAGAAATTATGGCGCCTGTAAACTACGGTGGCCATGGTTATGATGGTTGCCACTAAACTATGGCTGCCATGGCAACCGTGATGCACACAGAACAAAAAGGAACAGATATAATTGGCAGAGGCAATCGAGAAACGATTAAGTCTAAATGCTTATGATTTACAGGCAGTGTGTCTGGCAACAACCAGTATCCCAGTAGGTCTGCCACGTACAATGCAGATCTTCGTGCCAACCAGAAAATTCTCTGTCAATTTCAACAGAACTTGAATTAAGTCAAATATATTGTCTCAAATGTATGTCTTCATTCAAAAAAGGTCTAGCTCCACAACAAAAGACAAAACAAGTCAGAAAACCGGTATGTACAGGTACATGGAGGGCAGCATCCAGCAAACACTTAACAGCCTCATTAAAGACAAATAAAAGAACCCAGGATTTGGACAACACACACTAAATACCAAAATGCAACCTGGGTTATAACTAACAGTTTGTACACAACATAAAATAGACTGAAGATTTAAATGGCCGAACATAGAGATTTGCCTCATTGGCCATGCTATCAGTGTTCAAATTCCAACTACAATATTGTTAAAGTAAATATTAGTAAAAATGAATTACTACACAGGCATAATTTCACCACCCTATATATACATGCCAATGTAGTCAGCTTCCTACAGCTTTCAGATTAAAATTTTCACTGTGGTTTCAAACGACCAAGTGCGGGGGAAAGATTCCCTTACTGCAGAAAATACAGGGCAAAGCGAGAGAGACAAGAGAGAGGCAAGAGGAGGAAACAATGAAGTAAGGAAGACAAAATGACCAAAAGGGTAGGAGGAGGGAGAAAGGAAAAAAGTTATCATCAAGGTTGAGGACGAGAAAAAAAAAAGCGATAAATTCAGAGGCTGAGCAAGGAAAAGAAATCAGCCCAGCCTGAAAGAGTGAGCCCCCGGATACAGCCCTTCTGCTTCTGTTCCCCTTCCCCTCTGAACCGGACTCCAGCACAGGCGCCCCAGAGGAAGAAAGAGGCGGCTGGGGCACGGTTGACCGTCAGCCTGGAGCCGTGCCACCCAGAAGGCAGTCAGCGACGCTTTGTTTCCTGTCCATCCAAACGGTGTTGATCTGCTGCACACCACACACTGTCTAATGTTGCCGTCCCTATTCCGAATGCACTTAAGGTTCTAGCCCTTAAGAGTTTATATGGAGTTGATTTTTACGTTTGGGTGATATATTTTCCTCGTTTGCTGGTGCCTAAAACAGAGCGTCACTGGTCTGCCCACAGTAGATTCAGCTTGTCACGCAAGAGGCATGTCTGGATGAGGAGGCTTCAATTGTGTCTGCAGGGTTTAGCAGCTAAGCTAGAATTAAAACTTCCAACCCATCACATCAAAATCTCTGTGGTAAATAAAACACCCCGGGTACTTATGACTTCACGTCCCCTAAAGGACTATGGGAAGCTTTGACATGATGCCAATAAGCCATGCATGCCTTCCAGCATCCAGAAACCCCCATTTATCCATAGTGACATACTGGTGGCCAAGCTGTGGTCATTCGCCACGACCAACCCTGTCCGAAGAGGCAAGCAGACACCCCCCTTTTGTTCTCATGCGCCCCTTGCAGGCGAGACACCTGAGGCCGGTTCCCGCTTTTACCTTCTTGGTACACTGCCTAACGGTATTGACCAGCTCGGAAATGACCATGTCCACGCATTTCTGGCACGGCTCTTTGATCTTCCCAATCTGCCGTTTCACAATGGTCTCAAAGGCCATGTCCGGGGTGAAGAGCCCAGTTCTGACCAGCAGAGGGAGTAGTCAAGCGAAACAGGGAGGGAAAGGAGGAGTAGAAGAGATGGATGGGGAGAAAAAGTGTTAAATGGTAAGAGACAAAACCTCAAAAAATGCAACAAAGACATGAACACCGAAAGATGACAATGCGACAACAATTACAGCTCTGGAGAGAGGACATTTTGGTTAAAATGAGATGTGTCTTTTAGGTTGGATTAAAGTTTTTTACTTTTTACCCTTCATTTTTGTCTCATCCGTATCTAATTCCATTTGACCATACATGGGCATATGCTAATGATTCAGAAATGAGGCATGAGACATTTAATGCTGGAAAAAGCGGAATCATTTCTTTTTAATGTCATAAACATTCACCGGGGCATTTTAACAAGGCTGTTTGTAGCACTACATTTCTCAGCCCTTGATGTAAAAAACTGAGCGACTCCTGGTAAGAACTGGGTGGTCTCCTATGTCAGTCACATGGTCCCATTTACCTTGACCATAAAGAACTGGAATCCATCAAATCGCATATTTGTTTTGCTTTGTGTTTTTCAGTGTACACGCTTAATGAGGGTCGGCAGTCGCCAAAGCCGCATTGCACCCAGCTCTTTATTCTCACGGGGTTTTACGAGGCTCCTCTGGAGTAATGGCATCAGAAAACCAGATTCATACGGTTTTGTCTTTGCCTTTTCGTTACTGTTAAAACCGCCACTCCAAGAGTTTCTCAGTGCTGGGTCCACTACCGTCCTGGACCATGTAGAGGGTAGATGTTAGGCAGATGTTAGGATGAGAAGGCAAAGAGGAAAGCAACAGAGGAGAAGCTGGGTCACCACATAAATGCCTCCCACTCCACCTGGCTCCAAACCATATAACCAGAGCGTCACACAATCCGAATGTACTGATCAACTGCAGCACAACAGCACCTCCCTCATAAACAACCTGCCCCCCCTACTCCCTCAGCCCCCACCACTAACTCATCTCTTGGAATTGCAAGGTTGGGGACAAGGAAAACATTCCAAAGATGGGGTCAGGATCTGCGAGCATCTGTAACTGTAATTAACTCACCTGAAGGGAAAAGCTATGCTGTCAGACATGCCCCCCTGTTGTGGTGAAGCTGGACACCATTTAAAAAGCCAGAGGGGAAAGCAATGATCCCAAGCACATAGCAAAAGTGTCCCTGGTGTAGCTTAAAAATACGAAAGTGAATATCCCATCAGGCCAGTCAAAATCCGGACTATAGCAGTACTGAAATTTCAGACAGAAATGCAAGTCCACTAACGATCCCCAATCCAACATGATAGAGCTTGATTTATATATTTAACTATAACTGCAGCAAGTTTTGGGAAGGAATGCTTATCTTACTAACATTTCAGTCTTTTTTATTTATTTATCATTTATTGATCGCTTCTTCAATAAATAAAAAAAGTGTTGAGTCGGTTGCGCAAAAAAACAACAACATAAATCCTCATAAACCCATACAGTTTCTTTGGGAAGAATAGATGTTTCCTCTGTCAGACAACTTCAGAATTTCACGACTGCAATGGGAATCAGCTGCATGTCGGTCAGCGAAAGAGAATGTCTGTACTCCTATCAACAAACACGACCTTTACCAGCAAACAGAGCTTTTTCCTGAGTCTGACCTGGCCCGTCACACATAATTGCAAGGGCCTTATAGGAAAGGGAAAATAGGCGCAGTGGTTGCTGGGAAATATCTGGCTAACTCCAGGGAAGCTGCACATCCAGCTGCTAGCCAGCCACAGCCAACAGTCCCACACAGGACAGGTATGGGGAGAAAGAGCGCGTGGGGTGGAATAAAGGGGAGCTGCTTGCCTGATGCCGTGGATGTTTTTGATGGCGTAGCTAATCTCCTTGCGCAGCTCCTTCTCGTCAAACTCCATCTGGGAACAGGAGAGAGGAAGTGGGGGGATAAACTGCGAGAAAGGGTAAACAGGCGGCCCCACATCTGGACCGGTACATCAGCTCTCGCTATTATAAATAACGTCAGCTCATATCTACTTCAGTAATACATTCAGGGAGGAATGCAGGGGTTTGATTTGCCCGTCTGTGAGCAGGGGTATAACCGGCTCTGTGGAAGCCGGGTCAGACAGAGCATTCTGTTTGATTTCCTTGCTTTTTTCCCCCAGTGTGAGGAGAGCAGAGTGTTTTTGTCATAAAACCTCTGGTTAAGGCCCCGGGAGAGGCTCGATCCTGAGCAATGAGTCACTGTCTCTGCGGCTGTTAACTGATAGCAGAGCTCCTCTGCCCTCCCACACACACTCACACATGCATGAACGAGTGCACAAACTCACACACACATACACACACAAGCACAAGCGCGCACACACACAGACGCAAGCACGAGCGCACACACCTACACACGCACGCAGGAGCGAACACACACACACACACGTGCGCACATATACGCACACACATACACATGCACAAGCGCACACACACTCCCACGCATGCATGAGTGCACACATATACACACACGCACGCATGAGTGCACACACATACACACACAAGCACACACACACTCACACGCACGAGCGCACACATACACACGCACGCAGAAACGCACACACACTCACACGCACGCATGAGTCCACACACATACACACATGCACGAGCACACACACACGCATGAGCGCACACACATACGCACGCACAAGCGCGCACACACACTCACACGCACGAGTGCACACACATACACACGCATGCACATGAAAAAGTGTGTTTTCATCTGTGCGTGTGTTCCCTTGTAAGTGTGTTTTCATCGGTGTGTGTTCCCTTGTAAGTGTGTTTTCATCGGTGTGTGTGTGTTCCCTTGTAAGTGCGTGCTTATCGGTATCTGCCCAAGGCAGAGGAGCAGGGCACCTTGACCAGCTCAAAGGGGAAACGCTCATGGAAGATGCGGTTGATCCGGGCTCCTCCCGACAGCTCATAGGTGTCGATCTGGTCGCCGGAGCCCTCGATGCGCTTCTCAAAGTCCACCGCAAACTGCTGCACCATCCTTGTGACGGATCAGAGGGCAGGGCCAGAGAGAGAGGGCAAGAGGTTGAGAGGGATAGCGGGCCAACGAGGCCACATAGAAATAAAGGTCATGTCTATTTAAAACCTCTCATTTCTTTGTTCAAACGCTGGCAATATTCTGTTTCCCAGCATGCAGCGCTTGGTTTCCCAGCATGCAGCGCTTGGTTTCCTAGCATGCAGCGCTTGGTTTCCCAGCATGCAGCGCTGGGTTTCCCAGCATGCAGCGCTTGGTTTCCTAGCATGCAGCGCTTGGTTTCCCAGCATGCAGCGCTTGGTTTCC